>LYUA01003627.1:58786-72113 GCA_002093875.1 Calopteryx splendens
TATTAGATTTTCTTCTCCCTTGACCGTTTTTATGTCTTCAGCGATATCATCCACATCCTCAGTTTCTTCCCATTGTAATATGTAGTTGTCTTCCACAACTACAGTATCTGTGGGCTTTTAATAAATGGTGTATTTAGTTAAATTTTACTGTTCTGTTCTTTTCTTTTCAAAGTTTAGTTGATCCAGATGATTGGAAAATTACAATTATTGAGTCTTTTACAAAAGGGAAGTAACATGAAAATAAAGAATTACAGAGTAATTGGTTTTTTTAATATACCCAGGGAATATTTTGGTAAAGTTTTGATTAAAAGAATACATACGCTAACGCTGGGCAATATCTGAAGATTGCAATGTAGTTTTATGTAGTGGATTACTTTGCTCTTCAGCAAATGTTTGATAATTGCATGGATGTACGAAAGAATATTTATTGTGAATTTTATTTGGAGAAGGCACATGACAGTGTAAATAGAGGAAACCTCTTGAAGGTTTTGAGAGAGCATGCATGGGTGACCAGTAATGAAATTCTAATAAAACTATTTGTGAAAACAGAACGGCTAATTTATGAGCAAATGAGTTTTTTTATGGCTGTCTTTGAAAAAAACATTATGTTCGGCAAAAATCCACAAGGCCACCATGCATGAATAGATGTGCCACCATGCATGAATAGATAATATATTTACGGATGAATTTTTGAAAGACGAATGAATGCTGGACTTATTATTGATGGTTGCATGCATATGGCGGGTGTTATGATGGAAGATATAAATATACCCAATCTTCTGTATGCCGACGATACAGTTATATTGGCTGAGAGCGAAGCAGATCTACAGGGATCCCTGGACTAATTCATTGAGGTAGCAAAGAATGAAATTGTAAACTAAATAATTGAAGAGTAATTTGTGAATGCTTCGGTACATTTTGGCAGAACTTTCGTGAAAGAATTCACGATATATGAGGAGCTTATAAAGAGTGCGAATGCTGGCAGAACTTTTGTTAGTAATATGAGGGGTATATCCAAAATTGAATTAAGGTAGAGAAAATGACAAAGCGTACACATGCACTCCTCTCCATATTATTCTATTAAAGTGAATCTTGGGTTCCCCAGGATAAGCGTAAATGTCGATTAAATTCAGCGAATTTTGGGTAGGTGACAATTGGGTACGGCTGTGTTTGCGGAAAAATACAGTAGAAACAGAATGAGGATTAAGTGGTACATGAAAGAATGTGATTTGGGCACGATTTTGGAAAAGTTTGAAAGAAGTGTGCTTCACTGGTTTGGTAGCGTTGAGAGAATGGAGTATAGAATCGTTAAGAGGTCACCAACAGATACATGAGAAAAAATTAAATAGTTTGACAGGAAGGGGTCGACCGAGAAACTCATGGGTGAATGTGATCGCAGAGTCTCTGAAGACAAGAAATATTGGAAGTCTCAGGAACGAACAGATAATCCATGAAATACTGAATGAATGTGGCAGAGGTGAAATTAAATATGCGGGAACAGTGTGGAAGGAATAATAAGAGGAAATAAGTTTCCTGAAATATCAAAAATCAGGTATATAACTTTACGTACCCCAAAAGGGAACAGCACAAAAGCTTTTCATGCCTTTCAAACCTTTTCCTTTTTCATGTTTCCTCCGGACCCTTCCACCAACCCCCTATTTAGAGTGTGAAACGTTTCGACTCCGGTGAGTGTCCCCAACAATTAGGATCCAGCGAGAATATTGTCTTGGCACACAGTCGATGGCGACGATATCCATCCATGCAGAAGTCCACCTGGTTCACTAAACAATTTTCAAAGAGTTTTCATTCTCGTCAGGTCACCGATGAGGAGAAATCTTTTCACAAGCGGCCGCCTTCGGTGTTAGATGGCAAAGTCGTTTTTTATTTAAAATCCTTGAATTTACTGAACATAGTTTTAACTTTCCTTGTCAGAATAAGACAAAATAAAGCAAAAAATATATATATATGTACCCATCATTTGTGAAATACGTGGTAGTAACTTGGTACTGTCCACCGGTTAACGATTGATTGTGCTCATTATTTTTCCGTTTCCCATATCTCTTTGCAACGTGCTATCAGAGAGGGTCATACTTCTTTGGACTGTATTATTTTTATTGCCTACTAATCTTATCCGTTGTTTAAAGCTTTTTATGACCGTTCCATCTCAAACTGGTCTGGCAGGCAACATTACCAACATCATGACTATTGTATTTCTGGTATATTTTTTCTTATAGATATTATTCCATTTCCTTAAAGCAGATACAAATGGTACGCACATTACTGATGGATCATTTAGGTTTCAGATAAAGTTTGCTGTTACCTATCTGTCTTGTATTATTGTGGTCATCAGTACAATATTTAATTGTTCTCACTCCCTCAGCCATTAAAATAAACGCTGATTCTCTGGCTTTTCCGAGTCTCCATCCAATAATTCTCTATTATATTAAATCAAGGTTCATCTTATTATACTACCCCTTAATAAGTTGAATATTTTAGCCTGAAATGAATTTGGAAACGAAATGCGATAATATTGGACATTTTTTATTGATTTTAAGGAATTTTGGAGAGAAGGAGAACTGTTTAGTATTGCTGCAAAATTTTTTTTTCTAATAAAATATTTCAAATTTCTTCAAATCGTTTACACCCTAACTAAAATAAAAGTTAGATACTTCGTTTTAACTGTTATGAGTAAATACTACGCTAAAAATATTTCTAATACTGGAAATACGGTGCGTGGGTTTATGTCCTTTGCTTTCTTCTTTCCTGATCCAAATTGATAGTGATTGTGGTCCATTTAAGAATGTAAATTGTTTGAAAACATACCGTAGTCCACCAATTAGACTTTCAATTTCAGGACAGAATACGCATTAGCAACGAAGGTGAGAGAAATGAAATTATGATTCTTTTGTACCATGATAACGCTTGACTAATAAGTAAAATATTATTACTATAGCACCTTTGATTAGTATTTAGCAGTATCCGTCTAGAATTCCTAGGCGGATAATCAAAGAGAGCAAATAATGAATCTGATTCATATCCTTCGTCGCTGGGAGAAAACCTTTATACATAAATTATTTTGATTCGTAAATATCATCCCCGCAAATTAGATTTTCTACAAATTATCGAGTGCCAAAACTTTTTCTTGCATCTGAGCGACATTTTCTCTATTTAAGCTATTTTAATCATTTAATTTATGTACTAGGCAGACACTGCCACACTAAATATCATTAGTAGCTTTACGGTATTAGGGTGAAATAGAAAACTTGCTGGAACGAATTACTAGTAAGAAATTAGCGAGCAATGGGAAACATACGACACATTAATTTATTTTTCTTACCCATTCATTAGAAGGAAATATATTGTGTTAGAGGTTTCGTGCGTTTCTTGATCAAAAGCCGAATTAACAGGGACTTAAAAAGGCCTCGGGAAAATAAATTCAACTCTCTTAAAGGCATTGGCACCATTCCTCGCATTTTTTTCCCTTGGAAAATACGGATAAAAACCTTTTTCGGAGTTTATATTGATGCGCCAGTGCAACAGGTCACTAAACATGACTTTACATGTGTTATGGTCACCTTTCTTGTTTTACACTGCTAAATTAACAAATCAATTAGCATTAGTTTGTTTTCCAAGCATGCAAATAATGCAATAGTTTTTGCCATAAAAAACTGACCTGGACGAAGAGACGCTGCCTAGCAGTTGTGCCGTGACATTGTCAACCGGGTACTCGATGACGCTGCAGAGAACGTACAATTTTTAACAGGTAATACATCATTAAAAAAACGCTGTTCGTAAACTTAATTTTTGTTACATACAGTTTACGTCATCCCCTGCGCAGCTATATATTTTGTTAATAGTTAAGGTTTCCCATCGCTGAATAAATAAGATATCATTTGCTCTGCGTCCTACGACAACGAGTACATTTGAAAGGTCATTGAGTTACGGTCTTCCTCCCCCGAGAGGAGGAAGTTCTAAGCTAACATCTGATAATGCAGATCAGGTGACTTGTCAAATCTTTTTTACACTGATACATCCGCAATAAAAAAAAAGAGTTTAAAAGGATTTTAAATGAATAGGTATGAAAGAGGTCTAAATTATTTTCCAGCACTCACTGATAAAAAACCAAAATGGTTTTCCTCAAATCTTCAAAAATGTTGTTCGGAAATTATTCACACCTCCACGTTATGAATCATAAATCCATTTCACATTCTTTTCACGCATTCCTTTCTTTGCGAACTTCGTAACTAGCGCTGTTTTCGCAAGAGAAGAAGTATAGCGTGCTGCTGGATGTCTTCGTGCTTGCGATGCTTCAATCGCGGGAGTATGTGGAGCATTGTGCGCAGTTCTCACTAACAAGTTCTCTCACTCGCCCGGATAAGAGACAAATGCTCGCGGAATGCGTGTTCAATCAATTACTCCTATATTGGCTTTTTTACGGTCACGGCGTACCAAGAGAGGCATGAAACAACTTCATAATGGTCGGCTGCAGTTACCAGCTCATTCGAAGCCACGGAAATTTCATGCATGAATAGATTTTTATTTTTTTAATAACAGTTTAGCTTCGAATGTAACTATGTGCTGATAACGGTGACCTTCGTCTTTTGTACCTGCAAAAGAGTTAAACAATGACGGGCGACTAGAGGGTCAATGAATGTCGTTCATTATCGACGACATGCTGTATGACAATGGCATCCATGGGGGTTTGTGTTTGAAATCCATGTACTGAAAATGTAAAACAAAAGTACGAGTTAAATGTGCGAGAGACCCCGAACTCTATGACCGTCATGAGATTTTGCATGCATGCATCCTATATACATACTCTGTTAGAATAAGTGAAATAGAACCTTCGCCCCTAATGCAGCCATTGATTGTTTCATACTTGCCCCTTAGTTACTGAGACTATGAATGAGAGAAGTCTCCACAAATACATTCACCCATGACTTTCTCGGTCTACTCCCCCCCCCTTCTTTCCATTCACTCAGCTCTCATAAATTGGTGTGGTGATGGTGGTTCTCATCTTTCTCTCAGTACGACCTAACCAGTGTAGGAAACCTCTTTCATATCACTGGAGCATCCAATCTACATTCTTTCATAACCCATTCATTCTCTACCCTATCATTCCTATTTTCACCACAAACACCCATCAAGTGTGCCATACTTACCGAATTTATTCAACTTTTTATGCTCATCCTAGCATAACCAAGTTTCACTTCCATACCATAATGTTGGGAGGACGAAAATTTCATGCACCATTATTTTTGCATACTTAGCCAAACATTTAATTTTCATTTCTCACCACATACTACCAACAATCAGCTATTATGGAAAATGTTATGAAATGTAGTAACAACAATTCAAGCAGCTCGAAAACTTGACCAAAGTATTTTATATCTTTGCTTTGTATCGCATGGATTTCGTGGCTTTCAGGATGTCATTTAGATGTAGGTGGCAAACTAAACGGTTCCCTGGAGTACTTTTGCCTCGCTGTCCCTCCCAACACTTCGGCTGACGAGAGCAAGCTTCTTCAAAGCGACGCCACACACACATGCACGCTCAGCGTGAGTCTTCCTCATGCTAAGTCCACATTGAGGATGATGTCCAAATATTTGACGCGCGAAATAATGTGTCACCTGTTGCTGTTGCACACCCTCGTATTTGCATTGCCAATCCCCCCGAGCGACAAACGTAAATCCTATCGCGCGTGTCTCCTTGCGTTCCGACCAGCAAGCGCCTCTCTTCAGTCACGAGAGAGACTCGCTGAGCGCCAAATCGCTCGAGAGTACCCGTTTTTTCCTTGCAGTTACCCGAGGCAGTAAACATGGCGATAGTCGGGCGAAAGCACACAAACTAGCGAGAACCTGTCATAAAACTTGTCAATTTGTCGTATAGAGCGTAATAGAGGGTAATAGAGCGTTTTTATAGATCCGTCTTCTTCTTCGTCAATGCTAGTGCTCTAATGATTTTTGCAAGCAATATACAGCATTGACATAAGTCTTGGATGATTCCCGGAAATTAATGGGCGCGCTGCTTCAAACGCGAACCTGACCCCACCCCCAAAACTCACCACGGCGTCGGTCAATATGGCCACGTGTTATGGCACCTATACGAAATCAACTGCATTATTCGAGTTGGCATCCTCTATCGCTGGAGCTCGCAGCAGTCATGCGAGTCATATCCAGCGAACCGATAAATCAGTACCAAGACGTAGGTAGTTGTGCTTGTCAGTTAAAAATAGGTATATTTAATTTTCATGACGTACGATACTATTTTGCTTACTGGCTCCATCACCCCTGAAGATGTTTCCATCCGGCAATGAAATCGGTAAACTCTAACCATAAATTGTCTTGGAGCGCTGGAAATTCATGAGTTCATTATTTGATAATGTAAAATTGATTATTGGAAAAAGTATATTTAAAAAATGTTGTTCAATTGAAAACATGGTTAAATTTTAATTATGCAGGAATATTTTGAAACTCACTATTATTGACTCCATTGCCTTAATAAAACCTTCCCAATGAGAATTTATCGATGGGAAGTTCCCATAGATAAATTTTACTGTCCATAGATACCAAGAAAAATAATAAAATGCTATCATTTATATCTTTTATCCCTCACCTGCATTTCGGGTACCAGATAATCCGGAGAAACTGCAGGCAGGCGGTACAGGAAAAGCAACTGGCCCACCTACCTTGATGTGTGAAGTTCACACGCTGCTAGGCTTAGTATTGGGTGGGTTCTACCCTCACCTAGCAAACTTCGGGTTGATTACTGTTATGATATCGTTTATCTAATTGTTTCTATTTTTTCCCTAGGTGAAATTATTTTAAGCTTTTTTAATACCTTAAGCCTATTTTCCTATGAGTAGTTACTGAGTAAGTCTTTAACGAAACTGCGGGAAATGCAGAGACAGTGACTTTAACGGATTTACCCGCTGCTGTGCATCCATATGCGTAAAATTCAACATGCAAAAATCATTCGCCTGAACCGGGACTCGAACCCGTATCCCTCTTTTTCCTGCCGAACGCTAGAACTCATTGCTACGTTGTGAATTTTTTGCATATGAGTATTTAAATATTTCCTCATGGTTCACAATATTATTTTCAAGATTAAATTATTCTGAAATATTTCTGCAAGCTTTTCAACCAACCGTATTAATAATAGATTATTTTCTCATTTGGAATTCAATAGTCTTCATAAGTGCCTCAGAACTTCTATTAGGTATTTATGTAACAATTATTATCCATAAATAGTGTTCGTTCCACCCCAATTAGTTCCTACTTATACACTTTTAACTCGTTGACCTTTTTTATGCGTTCTTTTTCCTTGTTTTATCTCATTGATTCCTGTTACAATTCCTTCACCACTTTTTGTAGCATTATCGGTTTCGACATAATCAATCACAAATTGTCTGATCTGTTCTGTCCATGAGAAAACAACTTCGCTTAAGTCTTATATGTCTGGAAACGAAATGTATCACGGAGAAACTAGAAAAAAAACCGTGCCACAACAATTACATATAATCAAAATAGTAATCATAACACCTAATGAATATGCGAAAGTCAATGATCGGCGGATTAAGCGGTTGATAAACAAATATCGTTTAATTGGAAATCGGAATTGGATCAATTTGCTTATCGGCTCATCTCTGCTATGAACCCTTCTTATCTTTTAAATAATGTGTAAAATGCGGTCCCCAGTGTTGGAAAATTAGTGGAATGCTTCAAAATACAGCCTCCTCCCAGACTCTTTCCTCTTTAAGAAAACTATCATTGAATTCTACAAAATAGAAAGAATATTTTTGCGGCTTTGTTTCGGAAGCAATTATTTCTCCGAGTGGGGCCAACATTCATTTGAGAATCACAGTTCATACGAACCTTTGAGCGCTGTAGCAGAACGCCGTCGGCTTTCAATTTTTATTTTGTATTCTTAATTTATATTTTATCATGGATTATATAATATTTAATGGCCATGAATCAGTGATCGGCCTATCAGAGCTTCCATTGGATTGGATGATCTTCTGAAATCTGAAATGAGATAAATCCTTCCTCATCACTTAAAACAATATTTTTTACCATGTTGGTTACCCATACAGGCCATAAAAATTCTCCTGGCGGTCAATTATTGGCTGGTGACCAGCGAGCAGCAATGAATTAAAAAGTAGTTTCTCGATTGAAAACCAAAGCAACAACTAAATTCTCCTACTGACTAAGAAAAAAATACTAAGGGAGGCAGGGTTCAACTCAAGTGTTTTGGTTTTAGCTAATTTTATTTTTGCACATTGTTGGGTATCTTTGAATCTATCTTAGTAGTGTTCGCTCATTTGAGTATGTCGAGTGGTTCACGGAGTACCAGATAAATATTTTAGACGGTGAGATTGTAAAAACCGTGGTTTTTTTTGGTGACCCCCCCTCCACCCCCAATGGTCACCATTAAGGCACTTAAGACTTTTAGGATGGGTGTTTTTAAATAATTTTTTAGGCGCGTTTATTACCTTCCTAGTAATGCGTAGTTCACCGCTGTAGTCGTAGTTGGCGCGTAGCATTGTGGACAAGCGTATATTATGAGATAAAATTTTATGAAATATACTTTTATTTAGGTTTGTTTTCATTTTTTAGCAAATTTTTCTACTACGCGTTGCTAAGCATTAGATCCCAAGGCTTATTTGCTTGTTATCGTTGTTCGAATGGTGCACGAGGTATTAAATGTGTTCAATAGAGACAGTTTATAATTTTTTGGTGATTTTGACATGATTGCCATTTTGATATTTTTCAATTATTGTTTTATTAACTGGGAAAATTTCTTACCGTTAACGCGATGCATGGGGCGCATGCAACGCGAGGCACCTTGGCACCACGGGCGTCAAGGTGTCCTCCACTTTGTCTCCAGAAACGCAACAGCCTTTACGTCAAAAATTACTTTTCCTAATGCAAAGCACATTCTATTTGTAAACAATATAATTGTAAATTTATGTGCCTTTGAAAATTTTAAATTTTAAAGAGAGGGCAAGAGAGCGAAGTGTTCCATGATACCAAAAATACAAACTTACGAATGACTAAAGGTCTACAGTTCGCGTATAATTAGGAACTTCTCAGTCAAGGCATGTTCATGTCATTAAAAAAAACACTGTATTCAACCCCAAGGTTGGTTTAATAGGTGAAAGTAGATCTCACCCAATGCTAAGCCTAACGACGAGTGAAATTAATTCACATATCAGTGTAGGGGAGCCAGTTCCTTTCCCTGCCATTTCATTAAAAAAGCTGGAAGAAATCTCTGACCCGCCGCAGTGACCAAGATAAAAAAAATCTTTATCACGATATAATGCGTCAACAAATTCTCTGAGCCAAGCGCAAATTCGTCGACTATTCCCTTGATTTAGAGGGCCCCTCCATTGTCTGTCATCCTGACCCCATTATGCGACGAAGTAAGCTCAAAGTCCAAGGTGAGTCGCAAACCCCAAAAGTCATCCATGGTCAAAAGGGCGCATTTCCCAGTGTTGCCCTGAGCGAACTCGGACCGTTGAGCAGGGTAGGTTGTAGTAAAAAAATGAAAGAACAGCACGTGGAGAACAACATTTATTTAAGGTTTACAAAAAATTTCCCGATCATTTTTTTTCCAGCGATTCATACACAAGTCATTTCCTTGCAATCCATAGTCGTTAATTTTACTTCTCCGATGGTCCAGGCGTGGACCTAGAATATTAATCTGGGAAATATAAATGTAAAATAAACACCTTTTCAGGAGTGCTTTCCTAAAACATGTTCATTCCTAAGCATAAAACGCGCAGGATTTTGGCATTTTTAATACTGAAAAAATTAGAGAAAATAGAATCCTCTGAAATCAAGTAGTCAAGTCGCTCCGGGTCCACAGTTGCTCAAGCCTATTCCGCGGAGCGCAGTTCTCGACTCGGAAGAGTTGACGATCGTCAGGCGTAAATACTTCGAACCGCACTCGGCGGGAGTTATACTGCCTGGTGAATCTTCGCCTTCTGCTTCCGGTTTGGTCAAAAGCAAAAGGGAACGCGACGCAATTCCGCCGTGAGTACACTTACACCGAGAAGTGTTTTTGTGGAAATGATCGAATCGGCGAAAACAAAGCAAATAAACAACAATTCTTGAACAAGTTGCTTGCCTCCCGATCTTTGTTTAAGTCGGTTATGCGACAAAACGGAGGATTCTTCAAAGTTCCGTTGTGGACAAATAAACATTAACCCAATGCGATATGTGGATCTATCCATCATACAGAATTGGAAGTTACTTAAGCTCCAAATTAACGCTATGAATGCGAAATCTTTTTTTAATGCTCAAAAGAAATAATGGAACTCAAGTTTCCAGTTTATTAAATTAATTAGTTTAATTCTTTCCTGGGTTAATGCACTTTAGGGAGCAGGTGACTAAAATCTTATTTCTTGTATTATATAGAAGTGTGTTGTTCATAATGAGTACAGACAAAAGAAACGAATAGATTTTGAATTTAATGAGCGTTTTTCGATTTTGAGGAATAATGATGACTATTAGTTCACCTGAAATAAAGTTTTTTCATTACACATCAATTCCAAAAAACCGATTTAATTGCGAGCTCAAATAATAGCACTGCTGCTAATAATAATGAAGCTCTAATCAAGCTATACTTTGAACTAACATAAATTAAGCGTCCAAGCGAGCCCGATGTTGATTTCCCTTACAGCCGACCAAATCCGCAAATGGGTGCACAAACATGGACTCCAATTCGCAGGTGGTATGTTCGTTTCCTCATCCTAGACATAAAAAAATGCGCGGGGCCCAATGCACAGATGACTCTGCACGGGTCGAATGGCACTCGGCAGCGAACCATGCAATGGGGAAAGACAGAGAGTCGACCTTCGGCGAGTTTTTACAACTCGGGAAGGTTGCGAGGCAACCGTTGCATCTTTCACTCATAAATTCAAGGAAATACGATCGCGGAAAGCCTTTGGCATGCAATTTGCGTGTGGTTCTATGCCATGCACCGGACTTTAATGAGCGAGATGTAAAACTATAAGAATGCCCATCGGCGCGTAGGATTCGTGAGATAGAGTCGCACAAAAAAATGCTCGAGCAAAATCATTTATTTGTTCAGATCTATCAACAATCAGGTGTGAACAGCCAAATCTCCCACAACCCGCTTTGATGCCTGAGTTTATGGATTAGACATAGATGTGACAAAATAAGACGGCTTACAAAAAGGTTTAGAAATCCTATCCGCGACATCTCCTAGTTTGAAGGCCATTTCGGAGATACTCGTACGAAAAAGCAGTTGAAGGAGCTAATTCAAATTGCTGAAGTGTTTTTTTCAGCCTTGCGAGGTTATAACGACGGCTTTTATTCTTTCAACTGAAGATCTTTTCGTTCAACCGTAGCCTACAAAGCCTTCGTACTGATTTATTTTATGTGAATTATTTTCATTTATATCCACTGATATTGAATTTAGTGAAATATCGCGTTGAAGTTCTTTCAATTTATTTCGAATGATCCATTTGTCTACGAAAAATTTTCAAAAAATAATATTTTGAGTAAAACTGTGGTATCACCTTAAAAATGAAATCGGCGTATGAGTAAATGTCACTATGTGTCTCGAAAAAATATTTTTTTCATAAATATTATCTTGTGTGCTACGTATCACTAACTTTAACCTGCGGCAATCTACGTCTGATTCTCGATAAAAATAATTATAAATTAGTTTTCTGGAAGGCACTTCTTGTACCAAGTGTCTCTGTACATGATCCAATTCCAATTTTAATTGGGCACATCTTACTCAACCCCATAATTCACTTCAAAAATAATTTACTGTCTAAATTCAATATTGAGTTGATGCACTAATATGCAACTAACACCTTTTATGCATGGATTAAGGAAGTACTCTCTGTACAGAAAACGAATGAAATTTCTTGAAATGGATTCATTCATCATTCATGGGATCATCGCGACTAATCTCTGTCCCCGGAGTGAATATCTGTGAGACACTCATTGGAGGACAAATATCGGAAAGAATAACATCATCCAGAAATAGCAGTCACCACACAAACATATTGGGGTAAAGGTAAAACTATTTTCACTCACATTTCACCCATAAGAAAAATATGACATGATTCTGCATCTGCATTGATTATGCACCAAACGAACCGATACAGAATTGACTGTACTGTTTATTTACAGTTACCTCACTTAACTACCATAGGGCGAAATAACTTGCAAACCCCTTCAGAAAGTCAAGTAAATTAAAACATGCTACAATAAAACAATTGCGAAATTAAAAATATGTAAAATCAATGTAAATGGAAGAGTAAAGGGTATCAAATATCCTGGTCACAGTTGATCTCATAATGCCAAGCTTATTGCTGACTCAAAATCACAGGTAAAGTGCGTTCAGTACAAAGGCGATGGCTTGTTATCACACTGTCCAGTCGCGCAGAGCATGCCTTCAAAGTCTAATCGTATCCCTTCATCTTTCACAACGCTCCTCCAATCCTTGGAGCAAGGAAAACAGTAGATTTTTACGCTCTGGGAGGATGAGTAACCATCTATCTGAGCCTCAAATAAATGGAGTTCAGCTATACCCGTGCATGGTGACGTCATAAAACAGAATCTTTCCATTCTGATCAACAGGTTTGTACGCAAAACACTCACAAAACCAAGTTACACGATGACTTTCTTCGGCTACCGGAGACTTATGTGACGCTACTACTATAGAGTCATTTGGATGTCCGCATCACAATTCAATAACTACGAGACCGTTTTGCCAAACTCACAAAACTGTATGCAAACATTTCCCGGACGAAATTCCATTTGGACAAGCGGATGAACACTCTTCGCTTCCATTGGAACTATTCCGAGACTGCATTTTAATCATGTATCCCGAGCACTGTCAATCAATATTCGAACCTCACACAAGTCTGCACTAAAGGAGGTCAGTTTTCATTAACCTTTAAACCTTCGGGTCATTCGCGAACTCTTTGGCCGCATGGTAGCCCATCAGTACCAGGGGTCAGAGGACGAACTTTCAAGGCATGCGCCCTGCTCTTACCAATCATTGAAAAGCACTAGCACACACACGGTCTCCGAGAGAATTGGGACAGGTGCCCGTCCCCGAACGCCTCATTCAATCAGACGTTGCTGGCGGCGCTGGCATCCCGCGCGGCGGCGTCCAAGTCGGCCTTCATCCTCTCCAGGTCCCGCATGTCGGACGCCGAGGTGTCGCACTTGATGGCGACCAGGGAGTGGTAGAAGTGCGCGGCGAACGCGAGGAACAGCACGAGCACGGGTATTACGATGACGGTGGCGGCCCACGCGGCCGTGAACGAGTGGTCCCAGAA
>LYUA01003628.1:55268-67460 GCA_002093875.1 Calopteryx splendens
GCCAAGAGGCATCACCGGGAATCGAACCCCGGCCCTCCGGCCAGCAGTCCAGCACTCTAACCAATACACTACCATGCCCCCCTATTTTGTGTAATAGATGATCATAATAAAGAATACTAAAATTTTCCTGCCAAAGCAAAGGAACTATACATGACATGACACCATAAGGTCTTGCCTAAGTTCATCGTGCTTGCATCCAAAAGAATTATTAAATTCTTTCAGGGAAAACCAGGTGGCTTTCATTTTTACTCATCTAATGAGAGATTAATGAATTAAAATCATTTTGCCCATTCCTCCCCACTAGTACTCAAGGAATGCAACATATCTTACAACAGTAAAATATCTAAAAAGGTTTGCTCAAAGGTTTCTATGCCAATGTATTTCAGAAAGTATACTAAGTGCATGCATTCTTCCAATAGTCACAAAACTAAGAAACACAATATCATGAACAGTGAGACATGAGCATCATGCAAACAGCATCACGACCACCACTCGTGCCCTGTGCCACCCACTCGTGCTGAATCACACGCGCAATTGCCTACCTACTTTAAGGTAAGCTAGCCAATCAATATTTCCCAACACTTTTAGTGAGAACGAGTGATGCTTTAGATAGCATGTAGTTTCTCTCGATAATTTCATTGCCTTCTTAAAATAAGTGACTTAATATTCAAAATATTACTTTACTTAGTTTTGAGGACTTACATTGATTATTTACAATAGTTTTGAGGAAATTGTCAATTACATTAAGAGAATTTAAGTTTGTCAAGAGAGAAGAAGTGGTAGTGTGTGCATGCAACTGTCACTTTTACAGATTAAAACAGGAGAGGTCAGGGGCATGCAAAACATATGTTTCACAATTTATATGCATGCATATTCTAGATCCACTCGTAAGAAAACAATGGAACACAAACGTAATGCAGCAAAATACCAAGCAATGAAGTCATGCCACAAACCATGAGAACAGAAAACAAAAAAAGAAATCATGGATATGTTATTTACACACAAAAAGCTTAGGCTTATGTTTTCTTCAAAAATATATTAAATGGTTTCATTATTCTCAGATATATTTATTTTCAATTGAATAAAATTAAAATATTCATTTGACCACTTCAAAAATCTACATGACTAATTGAAATGTCAAAGGAAAAGGTTGTCATGGAATAAAAATGCCAATAATTAACTTATTGAATTTGAAAAATACTTCATGTAATGTAAAATTCAACTATTTATACATATACTTCGGACTGTTACTATGAATGCTGAGCAGCAGCAAAAATGCAAAAGAAATGGCCATCAGTCAAAGGCATCAACTTGGAGAATGGTTGGACAACCAAAAATATAATTTATACTAAAGCATTGGAGCACTTAATGGAATTCCATTAAATCTGGCTTCCCTCCATAAGGTGGGCAGCATATATGAGTGATTGTGTGCACACAGAGATAGGTTACATTTGTGGCCAGGCCATGTTGGATCAATGGAGGACACAAAGTCAATCTATCCCCACTGGGCTGTGCAATAGTTGCTAAATGGTGTTTTCAAGGGAAACATCATTTCCCCCTCTTCAGAGGAGTAAATAAAAATTATTGAGAACAGCAACTCGGGACATAAAGAGTTGATGAAAGGAAGGTTAGGCATTTGAGATATTGTCAACTGCAACTCCAAAAGAAAAAAAAAGAATAATATTGCTTCAGGTACCGATGTTCAAATCTCTAAGCTCATTTTTTGTCCACTAATCATCACTTAAAGAGATTTTTTTTAATATGTGGAACTAGCTACAAACGTAGGTATCAAGCAAAAATATTTTATGACAAATGAGTCTTGAAAAGCACATATGGATAAATTATGAATGGGCAGGCTAAGATGGTGGAAAATGTGATATTGACCATAAATTCAATTTTATGATTTCCATTTTTATGCAGGTGCTGAATCACTTGTAATATCAAGCGACCATTGTGGATGCAATATATTGGCCTTGTTGCGGTGAATTTTATATCCATGGAAATCATAGGAAGACAAAATGTACCAAGGGCATTACTTCTAACACCAAAACTCTCATTATATCCTGTATTCATTATATTGGGTTTTCACTGTATATCAAAACTTCATATACCACTAAAACCCTAATACATTTGCAAAGCTTAAATAAATTATGCATAAAAATTTATTTAACTGTCAAATTAAAACATATGGCTAACCTAGGAGCTAATAAATAAGCAAGGATATAGTACTTTTCCACAAAATGATGGCTATATCTTTGCTTTGTTATGGATTCTTTCCACTACATCAAGCCTGAAACTGTGTATCTTACTGGGAGCAGTTACAGATCTTGGTAAAAGTAGGTGGGAAAATGGTAAGAAAAAATGAAATTTACCTTCCAATGTGGGATTAGCATATTATGCACATGTCAAAGTTAATCAAATCTTGATTTTTATTTGGCCACACAGTGAAATATGGCTGCTGTACCAAGCCTAGTTACCAATCATAAAAATTCTCAGGCCCCATTGAGTTTTAACCATCTCCTTCTTGTCCATTTATAAAAAAAACTGCTTGATGTCACTCGTATCACAATACAAATAACTCTCACACCTGCTGCTCATCCTCTGAAATGGGATCACTTTGAATTCAGGTAATTTACTTAATGAAAGCCTATCTGAGAGTAACAGTAAAAGTTTAGAAGGAAAATATTGCAGTGAGGACTAACATACACTCATTGGTTAAATCATCCATGTCTTTGAAGAGAGTAATTATTTGTTTAGAGACCTAAATAAAAACATGTACTATATATTTAGAAGAAAGTAAAAATCTTTTCATAGAGAATAATTTTTATGACCAAAGTTATCATTTACAGCTTAGGTCACTCCTGCCAGAAAATTAAGGTAGGGCAAGGAGGCAGGGATAAATGAAATGCGGCTTAAAAATTAAACCAGATGATGCTTAAACCATTTAGCAACTTTTGCAAACATGAAATATGCTGTTGATAAGAAATTTCCAAGACAGAAATTGCCAGCCCTAAAGGACAACTAAGACCCTCCCGGCATATCCCCAAATTGTTGGAATGAAAATGAGCGCAGATGATGGCATTGATGTTCATTTGTCCACCAACCTTCCTCATCAGCATCAGTGTGCCCTTCTCCATGGCCCTCCATCACCAAAGTATCACTGTGCTTCCGTCGGTAGCCCTTGATACTCCGCTCCTCTGCCAGCCTCACATCTGCCGAGCTCGTGCACAACTTGCTTCCATCCAGGTGGTCCCCAGAGGTGACAAACACCACATCCCTCATCACCCCCTTGCCCTCGGAGGGCAGCACACCCGAGTGGATGCCCCCATAGCCGAGGGCGACGACAACCGTCGACTCCACTGGCAGGGGCCTCTCCCCCCTCCCCATGTACATTCCCCCACCCCCCACTCCCCTTGCCGCTGCCACCCGCCCCGAAGCGTCCTTGGCACTCACCCGCGTCACCCCAAGGCCACCCTCAAGGCCATCACCACAGCCACCCAAAGGAACAAACCCAGAGGTCACCGGAGCAGAACCACTCACAGTAGAATCATGCCGAGGCGATGAGTTACTGACATCACAACCTGGACCACTTCTGGTAGCACAATGGACATTATCATGTCCCTTGTTAACCTCACCCACTTCCTCCTGCTCCTGCACTGGAGATGGTGTTAGACCCACGGAAATAACCCCAGAAGGAGAAGGTTCCGGTTCACTGCTGGAGACAAAGTGGACAGAGCACTGAGCCTCAGCCACTGTGCTCCTTGTTGGAGATACACAGCATAAACTTTGATTTGGAACAGGAGCCCCTGAAGGGGGGAAACCTTCAGTGGACCCTGATACTAGACATGTAGAGGCAGCTGAGGTGGAAGAAATGGAAGTTTGTAAATTTGAGGCTACATCACTTGTTGTGGTGTCTGCAGGACTAGCAGTGGCACTATGGGTGGTTGTATCAGGGGGGCTTCCAGCACTGGCTATCATGCTATTCCCACGAACCAGTTCACTACTTGATTGGACAGTGGCAGTTTGTGGGACAGCATCACCAAATGAATGTCGTGGAGGCCTTGACTGAGGAGGAGCATTAGAAGGAACATAGCACGTGGAGGCAGATAAAAGTCCTTGGTTAGAACTCTGCACAGTGGTAACATACACAGGAGGGGAAGTAGCCTGCACAGACTGATTTACAGCAGTCTGCGTGGACACTGAATGTCGAAGGAGAATTGCAGCAGAAGGGTGATTAGGAGATATAGTGATGGGAGCATTAGAAGGAAGGGTCTGTCTGATTCCAGCATAATGATGGAGTAACGGAACAGTCATTCCTCCACCCCCTTCTAAGATAACATTTTGCTGGTTGAGCAGAGTGGAATCTATTTCACTGGGGGGTCCATAATTAGTTACTATTGAAGGTTGTTGTTGAGGTGTTGATTGTGAGTGACATGGTGGTGGTTGTTGGTGATGTGATGAATGATTATTTGATACCATCATTGTCTGCTGCTGCACTATTGTGGTAGTGTTTTGTTGAACCACTGTGGTATTCTGTTGACTACCATGCAACTGCCCTCTTGCTTGATGGGTTGCTGGAATGGTGTTACCATGTGGGATAGATGAGGGGGAAGTGTGCATGGTTTGCCGTGGATGCTGCTGCTGCTGTGATATTGGTACAAGGACATTCCCACTACACTGAATAAATTCTCCATTTGGCCTCAGAACTGTACCCCCATTGCCAACAAATGAGTCTGCAGAACCTGACTGATTGACTGTTACCTGGTGGTTACCTTGAAGAGTGGATCCATGGGGAAGTAATGCCCCAGGATTTCCAGCTGTAGCCCCATTCACTAAAAACTGGCCTTGTGACAAAACTTGTTGTGGCTGCTGCTGCACTAACTTGTTGTCAATGTGATGATGCTGAGAATTGGGTAATGTTGATGGTGCATGCCCCCTGATCACCATGCCACCAGGGCCAGTAGCTACCAACTGATGATGATGAGAAGGTTGTGTTTGTTGAGAATGAGGGTGTAGAGTATGCTGTGGATGAGAATTTACTTGCCCAAATATATTTTGAGCATGAGCAGGTTGGACCTGAGTCAGAACATTTTGTCCATTTAGATTTTGCAGCTGAAGTTGCAATGGAGGCAGGCCTTGATTTGAAGTGTCAGAACTTGATGTGGTCGCTCCAGTGGGCACCAATGTACCATCTGGAAGGGCACTCATAACCATTCCTTGTATACCTGGAACAGCTGCTACTACAGTCGCACCAGTACCAATAAGTTGTTGGAAAGGGAAATTTTGAAGGAGTGTTGCAGTACCAGGAGAACCTCCAATACTGAGAGGTTGTAAGAGATTAACACCAGCAGTATGTAGGGCCTGTGAAGATGATGCTGTAGTTAGCAAATGCTGTGGAGGACCACCTATTTGGCCAACTTGCTGGCCTATTGTTCCATATGAAGCAGTTGGATTACCAGTATTAGCTGGTGCACCACCAGATGATGCACTGGCAAACTGATTCATTAGGAATTTGCCCCCCCCAGGAACAAAGGCAACGGCCTGAAGCATTCCACCAGGAGCTCCATAACTGGTGGTTGATCCTGGGACAACCATTTGCTGTTGAGTATGATGCTGACCAAGTGGTAGCTGGTTCTGCTGTTGTTGGTGCTGTGTAGCAATATGAAGCATGGAGGCAACTGTTTGTGGTGAGGATTTTCTCTTCTTACCTTTTCTTTTGGTGATTCCAGGTGAAATAACTTGTGGCTGTAAATGAGGTTGCTGAATAGTTGCTCCAACTAATTCAGCAGTATGCAGAGTCCGAGATGCAGATCCATCAACTGGTAAACCTACAGCCATCTGGTGAATATCTGAATGGCAATGCTGATGTTGCTGTTGGGGATGATGCTGTAAGAGATGCAATTGGGGAGGTCCACCACCAACTGGGAGAGCATTTACCAGCTGCATTACAGGCTGAGTTGAAACCAATGGTATTGATGTTGAAGATGAAGAGGGGGGATGAAATTTTACTATTTGGCCCTGTCCACCGTTATGTGATGCCCCAGAAGTTGCTCCAGTTCCAGTTGCACTGGCAACTATAAACTGTCCATTACCATTGGAAACAAGGAAATGCCCAGGAGGTAAACCTGTAGGTGATGTTTTCAAAATTGCTGGTTGCCCCATGCTGATTTGCTGGGGATGAACAAGAGATCCCCCTAGGTCCAATCCTTGGGGTTGATTGCAAGGTACCTGTATACTACTAACAACACTCTGAACCATTTCTAATGGAGACTTTGAATTTGATGAAGAAGATACTGTAACAAATGCTTGTGTAGATGGAATGTTAGAGAATGAATAGTGAGAGGCTGGAGATGAAACTGGTGGAGTTGATGTTGAAGTATTACCTCCTGAAACAGTAATCGTTGGTGCTTTACCTGCCTGCAC
The DNA here is from genome assembly GCA_002093875.1 of Calopteryx splendens. Classification (NCBI taxonomy): domain Eukaryota; kingdom Metazoa; phylum Arthropoda; class Insecta; order Odonata; family Calopterygidae; genus Calopteryx; species Calopteryx splendens. Next base: position 61,692 of record LYUA01003628.1, read on the forward strand.
TGATGTTATGGTGTTGCTACTCACAGTGTGGCCACTTGCCATTGTTGTTACCACCGATGGAGATTGAGAATATTGGCCCACATTACTCTTTGCACTACTAACACTAACGACCTTCTGATCACAGCCATTTGATGACCCACTAGATGAGGTTGAGGTGATATAGATGTTGCCATCTAATGTTTGGCATGCTAATTGGGTAGATGAAGGGGCACTTGTTTCCTGTTGCAAAATAGGGTGACCCCCAACCTGTGCAATTGAGTATCCCTCTATCAGAATGTTAGCTCTATCACTGCTACCAACATTATCTTCAGTTTTTCCTACACCATGAGCTGTAACACTAGTTTGACTTGTACTCACTGTTCCTCCCTGAATAGGCCCTCTGGAATCTGGTACCTGCTGTTGGTTATGATTACTTTGCATAAAATGAGCAGACTGCTGTTGAGGGTATACCTGGAGTGGCCCTTGTTCCATAAGAGGCACTTGTTGCACCTTAAATTGTACTGGGAGACTGGACTGTGAAACTGACTGACTACGATTAGCTTGAAGATGCTGAGCATCAATATTTACATCCTTTTGTTGGCATAATTTCTTCTCCAAAAATGTGGAAGATGTCACCGGATTATCTTCAGGGGATTGCTGCTGTTGAGCTATAAGTTGCTGCCGGCTTTGACTTGAAACCACAGAATAATTGGTGCCTGTAGGCAGAATGTGTTGATTTGTAGGATTTGGTGAAGATGCTGGCAAGAACTGATTGTCACTCATTTGATGAGGTTTATTATGGCTGATAATAGCAGAACTAACCTTCGGAGGTCCTGTAGTAAAATTGTTTTTATTAGAAGTTTGATACATCCTTTGATCTTTTGAACCACCTACCTGATCAGAAGTAAACTCATTAATAGGTTGCCTAAGAATCAATTGCTGATTATGAACTTGATTATGAGCATTTGGTTTACTGTTTTGGGTCTGATAAATTATGTTTTGGTTTTTCACCATGGCACCTGTCACCTGGCTCTGGCATAAACTCACAGGAGTGGATGTCGTAGTAGAAACTGTAGTTATTGTTTGGTGACACCCCCCCAGAGTAGGAGAAGTCGAGATGAATGATTGAAGAGTTTGGCCATCTACGTTTGCTGAAGCAGTGGTGTTCATTAAATGAGTCATATGAACATTAGAACAGGATTTTGGTAAACTATTGGAAGTAGGAATAGAAACAGTTTGCCCAGGGGCACTGTTGGCCTTTGTTGTGAGCATGCCACTCGGGAGTGACACGATTCCAACAGTGGAAGATGAAATTAAACCAGAATGATTAGCTTCCAATGCCTGAGGGTTTCCATGAGGTGTTGACGATGGTCTTCCGCTGGACGGGGATACAGTATCTCCCCCAAATACTACACTACCTCCAGTTTGTCTGGATATTGTGCTGTTAAGCAAGGCTGTCTGCTGTGCAAGGTAAGCTGTAGGATCTTCCATAAAGGAAGGAACTCCCATCACCGTAGTTACTCCAGTTGAATGAGGTTGAGCTAAGGAAGGAGTGGAGGGACTAGGAGTAGAATTTCGTGCTGTGATAATTGTGTAACTCCCACTAACATTAGGAGGGGGAAGGCGATGTTCCATTGGTATCTGCCTTACATCAACATTTGGACATGGGGAAGATTCTCGCTCCAAAGCACTATATTTAGTCCTCTTTACTTTGCTAGTGATGTTTGTACTGATAAAACTAGGACTACTTCCTTTTTTTCTCTTACAAACATCATCCCATTGTTGCTGATGAGGAGCTGATACACGATCAAAAGTTTGCCCCTGGATGGATGAAGAATGTGGAATTGTAGCTGGAATGGAGATATTGGGTTGTGTTTGAAAGGTCCTAACACCAAGGCTGTCCACCACCAACTGGCCTTGCGGTATCTGGGGCCTAAATGCTTCCAAGCTGGGGGTGGCCACAATTCCATTAGGAACAAAGTGATGATGCTGGAGATTACGAGGAACTTTGCACCCTTCATCAGGTACCAAACGAGTCCCAGGAGGGAAATGCTGCTGAACCTTGAGCATGGCATCTGGGTTCAGAGGCTGCCCTTTAGGAATGTCCTCACCAAACATAATTCGACCCCCCACTACACTCATTCCCTGAAGACCATAGCCCCCACTCACTGAACCACCAGGTGTGAATCCATTTGAGCCACTGTGAACAAGTATCCCACCAGTACCATACCCCACGCTACCAGTGAGATGAAAATTGACAGCAGGTGTCGTAGAGGAAGGTGATGAGGTGGATGACTGCATGTTTGAAGATGACACAGGAACAAGTGCAGGACCAAAACTGGAGGTTGGAAGAGCAGGAAGAATTGGGGTCCGGACAGGAGTAGGGGAGTCCCTTTCACTTGCACTCCACAACTATGAAAAAAAATTCAATTAGTAACTGTAACAGCACAAAAGTATTGGACTAACAACAAGATTAATGGTATGATTAAACCATTATATAATTGCTTTGATGTTATAAACTTTAGTAAACATTGTTATAAAGGCAACTTAATATGGAAGCTAACAGTGGAAGCCATCCTTATCATATTAGGTTACATTTGGAAAAAATCTCATCAATTATTGTACTTCTATGAAATATGGGGACAATAAGGAATCTTATGTGAGCATTATATGTCAAAGAACATTTAATGTTGCTCAGAAAATCATAAAAAAAAACATTCAGCAAGGAGTATTAGGCAATTTATTTTGTAACTGAGGAGTACCTTTATAAGAATTCAATTTATAAAATTTGTAATAGTTTAATATTCAAGAGGTGGCATCTGGATACTAGTTCAAATTATCTTTTTATTTGACTTATGCTAAATGAATTTTCATGAATAATAATCAAGTTATTAAAAGAGTTAAACTCATATCTCCTTTATTTGCACCAAAACACCAAATAAAGTATGTTTTAATTTTTCCCAAGTCTGATAGTGTAGTCTGATCAGGTAGTGTGCAATGACCAAGTTGTCCCACATAAGTGCTTTGCTCAATATGACAAACTTTCCAGCCGCATCATATTTCTAGAATAGTTTACCAATGAATAATTGTTATCTTATTATCATTCTGGATTCTTAATGAAATGATTATTACACAATTTTTTAAAACTATTCATTATATTCCATTTATACTTCAATGAAAATATTTTTACCCATTTGAGAGATAACAAAAATCTCCATTTTCCTTTTACTCTTCAAGTATACAATCTTGACAGCCTTAATTTTGTAGATCATATTTCAAATCTATGCATATGACCAACCATACATCATAAGACAGAATTTATAATGACCTCATCTTGATATGAGTTCCATGTTCATTTAACAATTTGGCATAACCCTCTCAGATTGTGTTCAAACTTTCTGTATCAGATGACATCCATGAAAAATAAGCCATGTGGAATAGTTTTACGAATAAGCAATATTTGAACATTTTATGAACAATTGAATATTTCATCAGGTAGTGTGAAATGACCAAGTTGTCCCACATAATTGCTTTGCTCAATATGATAAAAACATTTGAAGAAACTAATATCAATATATAAAGATTCAGCAAACATTTAAAATAAAATATTTTATTTGAATATAAATATATAATAAACTGTTTAAACAATATAAATATGTTTAAAATCCTCAAATACTCACTCTTTGTTTTTTTTGTGTGATAATACAACTCTTCTTCCATAACTTGTAAAGTTTATCGAGAAGTAATTTTGGGTATGTATCATGCAATGGAAACTGACATTTTAAGTATAATCCCAATAAATTCAACAGCTAATTTTGAAATTAGTTCTATGATGTGCCGATCTGTTTGAAATCACTCTGGGTGTCATAGTTTTAACAAAGGCTTCTTTGAAATTGTCTTAACACTAGAAGCGCAGCATTTTCATCATATCTAAAAATACCGGCAGCGGTCATTTTGACCGGTAAGTGTGCAATGGAAACTATGTTATAGCTCCGAAGCATTCACATCAGGGCATTTCATGGTGTTATGAAAAACATTATGCATAGAATCATATCTGAATGTATGGCTCAGGTGAGATATCTTTGATAAAATAACAGTCAGACAAGGACACTTCCATCGGAATATGGTGCAGAATCGCTTCTGTCGAGACTTGGCTGTGTCTGCATTGCCACTCTCATTGTCACAGCAGTCACTTGCCAGAAAGGAAAACGTTACCACCATTCGAATCAGAGGGCACTGGGTCAAGTTCTTAAACATCAGATTCGTTTTCTAATTAGTTGATTGAAGAAGTTTAAGAGTTGCTTCAAAGTGAGATCGCGTCCCTGGGATATGTGTCACAGACAAGGAGCTTCAGGGCATAGTTCCTTCGCAATATGCGGTCAAAGGCATGACTGACTGTGCAGGGATTAACAAATGTCGGCTAGAGTGCTCGAAATGGCACATCCTGTATCTCATGGGATGAAGTAGCACCTTATTATGTATTTTCCAGAGATTTTTCAGAGCATTTTTTGAGACAAGTCTGAGAAAGTCTATATAATACTTCTGTTATGTTGTAATAAGGAAAAATGAAAATTCTGTTGAAGTATGTAAGAAAACAGGCATAAAATTCGTCCATTGACATAAATATCGCTGAAACAGTTTTCAATTGAAAGGAGAGTAAAGATAACATATGATTTTATAATACCGGTCAAAATGACCACTCTTGGCCCTTTTAGGTATATCGCTAAAAAATTCAAAAACCAAGTACTTGAGAAAAATAATTTTAGGATCTCTTTTTTTTTTAATGAATGGAATGAATCTTTTTTTTTTCTCCCTAAAGAGACAATTTAAAATACCAAACACTAAATCTTTTCTCTCGGTGCACTAGATAGCACTCCCATCCTAAATCGCATTCTTTGACTTCACACATTAACCCACTCACCTCTAAGTTAGAATAAAATTATATGATAACATTCACCATTTCCCCATGACTTGCATTAGAAGTACATACACACAATACCTTGACCAGCAACTAGTGCCTTCATCTTTCGTGCCATGTACTGAGTGGCACCAAAACTCTCTTGCACATTCTACACTCCAGATCTTGGGTTACAGTGTGAATGTGTGCATGCAACTGTTCACTTTAGGAATTTGTGTGCTTTACTCTCTCTCTCAACTCCTGAGGCATTACTCGCCGTAACTGCAGTTACTCTCTTCTTCTTCAAACTGTGGAGTGTCAGCTGTCTTAGGTTGTGCTGCTTTAAGTTCATGCCAGTTTGATGACCTGATGAGACAGAAAGTTATCCGATCTACCCCCCCACACATTTAGCACCACCTATGTGGGCAAAATAAAATGAATTTCATGGCATTTGCATCCAATAAATCCGTATATATGAACAAGAAACACCCAAACCATTCATTCTGTGTCATTTAAAGTTGAAGAAAAAATATTAGATCCTTTTGATTCACTGTGCTGAGCCTCCGGCCATAATGCCGGTTGAATGCACCATCATCGCAACGGATCTCAGTCATCATCATTTCATGCTTACGAAGTTGAACTATGATTTTTTCTAGCCTGTACATCATTTATTCTAGAATGTTCACTTTTCAAAGCCAACTGTTCATGACACATGATTAGAGCTCGTTCAAAAGCTTGTGGCACTTGATGTACAGAACGGTATTGCGAGTGGAGGGGAAAGTTCCTTTGGGGGAGGAAAGTGGAAATGGAGGGGAAGGCAAATCTTCCCCTCCATTCGGTGACAATAGGGGAGGAGGGACCGAGGGGGAAAAAAGGGGCTGAAACCTAGGGTA
>LYUA01003631.1:11695-25614 GCA_002093875.1 Calopteryx splendens
TATATATATATATATATTTATGTATGTATTCTTTGTATATATATATTTTACGACCTAGGTTTCCTTGCTGAGCAATCAGGGCAAAATCTGAGTCGTGCAGTTAAGATATTTAATGTGAAATTATTAAGTATTTAAAGATATTTTAGTCATACAAAAACTGCATCTTAAGTCTTTTGGGAGAAAATAAGCATTTAATAAAACGAACAGTATTGTCTTTTTTTGTTTCTATGACAAATATTTCTCATTTCATTTTACGTTGAATGGGCTTTTAAATTTACATTACTGTTTCTTGAGCACAGATATATCTTGTATGACAAGTAGTGGCAAGTAGCATGGTTTTATTTGATTGAGCGGGAAAAGAGATAATACGTGGTTTAATAAAATAACGCGGTATGTAGTACATTGGCTGCATTTTACGTATCGAGAATTTTATTGCCATTATTTGAAACGCCTCTACACAAAAACATATTTTTTAATCATCAGCTTTTAAAAAGTTTTTTAGACTTCATTATATATACTAGGTAACTTCCCTTCGTTCAGCGTTCTAGTCCTAAATTTTTAATGCCAGAGAAACCAGTTTTTGGATCATAAACTGTTTATAACTAACTTTTAATTATGATACTGTGTTTTTCAGAACCAGGGCTAACTAATCATGAACATTAGCTATATTAGATACAGGGTTTCTATCGTAACTCCATTTATGGCAAAGTGGAACATGAAGATAGGGGGATTGTATATATACAGAACATAATTTCGTTTTCAAAACTTTGGATTTAAATTGTTAATGTGTTGAATTGAACTTTGAAGTGATAGCCTTTAGAAATTGGGTTTAATATTTTCCTCAAATTACCGTTCACCTTAGGGTTAAATTATATATTATGTGAGCATTTGGAAAAGGTTCTGCACCTTTTAGGAACAGCTTGTAGATTGATAGTCTTTTCAGGTCCTTTGATCTTTATTGTGCCAATGCTAAGCCAACAAGGAAGATGGCCTGTATTGATGATGTATTAACAACCTTTAATAAGCAGGGCTATAGTAGAAATGTCATTAGCCCTATGCTTTCTGACCACAGTACTATCTCTTAGTGTATTTAGACTGAAGTGGGTGTGAATTTTCAAGAACCCTCAAAACTATATTATTAAGGCTAAAAACTCCTTATAAACTAATAAATTTTATTTTGTGAGATTGTTTTTAGTGAGACTGATCGGGACTCTTCACTAGCAGATAAGGGTGCTCAAACATATTTCACCGTATTTTGTTAACGTTTTACTACTTTGATTGAACATGCATGTCCTCGAAAATAAATTTAATCCACTCGTTTAAAATATTCATGGTTAATTTGTACACTAAAAAGCAATAAATATTTGGGAATGGCTCCACTAAATGTTTATCAGTAATACAAAGTAGTGGGTATCGAAGATCTCGGAAAACAGTACCTGAATTCAAACAAGGAACTTCACGCTGAATTAAGACGAGCCAAACGCAATGCCAATGCATATAGCCTTTATGAATTCAATATTCTTTCATGTGACAAAAAATCTTTTTATGTGTACTCTATTAGGCAAACTCTCATTTCAGGATAAGAGGGACAATTATGAACCGAATACACGGAAAAAGCACTTACCTATATAGTCCATATTTAATTAATAATAAAATACAAGGACAATGAAGCAAATTGCATAGCAAAATATTACAAAAAATCCTAATAGTCTAGTCCCTGAGATTGGAATGGAGGGAAAGGGCGATGGGGAGGAGTTTTTTTTTGTGTAATACAAAATGCGTGCTTGCAAACCACTTTGTGATTAATTATATTTCAAAATGTCATTGCTTATGCAAAAGTATGTTTCATAATCCTAATTTAAAACATCTGAAAGAAGGAAACGATTTCGATTGAGACGTTTCTCGATTGTATTTCGTCATACCGTATACCTATATGTAGTCATATTATCGGAGCATCATAACGGTAATCTTCGGAATCCCTTAAAAACCCAAGTTGCGCTACATGCGTTAAATATTCGTATGCCAATTGGGCGCGAACAAGTACCTAGCGCGAAATCTCAATTCTTTTGAATATTTAATACCTGGAAAGCAAGTCGGTAAACTATGACACATTTATTGAACGCTATTTTATAAAAACAATCCTCGAGGATTAAATTTTTAAGGTGCGCGCTTCCCTCTTTCATCATTCGTCCGTTATCTCCTACACATTTTCCACATACCCAATATATTCCGTTTTCTCACATTTCATTTTCCCCTTCCTCTTCCAAACCAGCCTCTCAATTTGCTTTTCCCCTTTAAACGCTCCCCCACCCTTCCCGCATCCCGACTTAAACTCATCCTAGAAGGTACCCCGAGTCCACTCCCTTTTCGGAGCCCTCAATATTTTACCGAACCATTCCCTCCTTTGCCTAAATTCCCTTCCATGTTGGCCTCTCCTTCGTCCTACTCCGTCTCTTTCACTGACGCTCACTTTTTCCCTTCATCCTTGCTCCCCCCTCCATCCCCTCTCCCCCGCCTGCCTCCTCCCGTCCTTCTCGGCAAAACCGTCAATCCCTTCTCCAAATATTATCACCGCTCCTACTTCCCTTTCAATCTGGCCCAGTACCTCCCCCACCCTCTCTCTTCTGTCAACACGCTCCTTTCCTCCACTTGAGGACCGTTTAATTATCACGTCACACCCACCATTTTCCCGTGATTTTTTTATTTCATTCACCATTGCCGTTTTCACTTCACTGAGTCCAGAGTGGCACGCCAATACAAATGGGTACCCTTATCGTCATTTGAGTACCTCAAGCATTTCAGACCTCTTAACATTCTTACATCATTAAATATCTGTCATGAAGGTGCAATGTGACGAATATTTGGATAAGATTTAGTTCATATGATAATGGTAAACATACTCGTATATTTGAGACACAAAATATGTAATTTCTCCTAAATTCATGTGGCATAGATTATTTCTTTAAAAGATTTAAATTCGGAGGTACAGCGATCCCACCCCATGACCTTTGATGCCACTAATTGCAAACTCCGAAGAATAAGTCATTTCGTATTTCAACATGCACAAATGTCAATGGCAGAGTTATCAAGCACGTAAAACGGAGGTTGTCATTGATTCCATTATTTCTTGGATTAAAAGTCTTGAGACGGAATTGTTCTGCATAGTAGCCTATCACATAAAAAGCATTGTTTCAACTTCTTGTCATTCAAACTAACCAAAAAATACGTAAAATTATCAAAGAGCAATTTTCATCACGTGCATAGGTATGCATAATTAAGGTGAATTATTCTGCCAAAAAGATGTTTCGCTAGCGAGCAATGTGCAATATGAGGCGATAAGAAGTTTTAAACTTAAAAAATGAGCCGCTCAGAGAGCCCCCATTTTTCGATTTTTTTCAACAATATGGAAGCACTATAAAAAGTTCTTCTTTCTGTAATACATAATGTTAAGTTATCTTCATTATCCTCCTAAATCTATAATGTTCTAAAATGAATAGCTGCATTCCATCTTTAATATTTATTCTTTGGCTATTTAGTAACGCCTTCCCCTCGAATATTGAGATATTTCGGAAATTGACGCAATTCATAAAAGACAAGTGAAACATTGGCTATCAAAATTTCATTCTGAACTATGAATATTACAGGACTAACTGTGCATCCGAGTTTATTTTATGCTAACATGTATTTCATTTCCAACTAAGACTATAAAAAAGGGTCTAATCAAGAAAAGATTAAAAGAAACGAATTTGTTAAAAAAATTAAGGCAATTAAATCCCTAAATTCATATCGGAAACAAGTTAAGGAGAAGCCAGTCACTTTCCGTCAGTGGAAAAAAATAAAGATTTCAAATCTCCGTTTTCCCTTCAAGTTCTCCGGCGCTAAAGGCCCGAGTTTATTTATGAGAATTTGTCAACCAACTTTCGCTCACGAATTCCAGCTTTCACATCACATTGAAAAAAACTTTCTTCACCCCGTCCTTTCACCAACCGCAACTTCTCTTTCTATATTCTTTTACCTCTCCATAAGCTTTTTCCCTAACTAAACTATGCGCTGTCTTCTTCGCATCCATCATTTCTTCCGCGTTCTGCCGTTTTTCCACATCCCTGGAGAGGTGAGTGAGAAATGGCGAAGGGTTTGAAAGACCAGACTCATTTCTTTTAACTCTTCTCGTAAGTCGGTACTTACTTTTTTTCGATAAGGGGGAAATACTTTTCCGCTTCTTTCATGCATCTTGTACTCTAGGAAAGTAACACATATTGCTGCAGAGTTCGCTATAACCATTCAACTTTCGAGAAATCTTCCGGCACATCTCTTAATATTTGCACCCTCAGGAGAAGTTCAGCGCGAAGGTATTTTCCGCCCTTGCCTCACGACACTTTCGCAAAATTTATTGTTTTCAGTTTCATCACGAAAATATATTGCATCGATATATATTTTTTTTCATTTCTAAGTCTTTCATTTGCAATACTTTAATTACCTTACCGTATCAGATGAGGTTAATTGAACCACAAAGGTGACTGCAAGTAAAATAACTTAGTTTTAAATATGACAGAATGTATAGGCTAATTATTTTCAGAGAGTTTAATGAATTCAATTCCGTAATATATTACGGACATGAATTCGAAGGTTTTCGGCTTCACTATGTGGAAATTAATGATTATGGAATAATGAATACTATGTATATTTCCACTGAATAATTTACTTCGGTATAACTAATTTCGACGCTTCAGCGTCATCTTCAGATGGTAAGGAAGGTATCTAAAGATGACACTGAAGCTTCGAAACTAGTTATACCGAAATAAATATTCAGTGGAAATATACATAGTATTTTTTTTCTTATTCCATATTGTGGATATATTTTATCATATGCTAATACTTTTCGGTCCAATCCAATGGTATATCAAAAGATTCGGACCATATGTGCGAATTTCAACAAAAAGGTAGCCTATTTTTGACACAAAATTATATGTTAAACTGAATTATTTAGAAAGCAATGCAAGCGTATCTCTTAAGAAAGCAAGGCTTTCTTAATATCATTACTAATCTTCATCTGGCGGGCTTCATAGAACATTTTTAACGATTGAAATAATAATCCCAAATATTCCTCTCAATAATCATTTTATGGTACATATTTCTGTGAACCACCAGTGTCCAAAATGACGGTGATGAAAATATTTAACTTGATTTGGAGTCTGAAATTTAGCGGTATCCCATTGGTCCTAGCCTAGGGTAGAAAAAAACTTAGATCAAGTTTCCAGTGAGGATTCAGTGAATAAATGGAAACCACAATACCTTATCGCGTTTTGTAGAGATTATGATCGGTCAGAAGCAGAATAAAGGTGAATATGAGTTCATGGAAAAATCCGGAGGGAAACTTCCAAAAAGTATCTTAGTATCGACCTGCAGCTTTCCATCTTACAGCATTGATTCGCCGATTGACTTCTTTCTTTTGAAATCTGATTGACTTTTTGGAAAAAAATGGCTGATTCGGAATCAGTAGATCCGAAACCGGTGCTCGAACGGTAATAAAACTGTAATATTAACTATGTGAAATGGTAACCGCAAATATTTTTTTTGGTGGGAGCTATATCAACCTGTGACTTTAGTTGATTTCACTTAAGTTTTGGTTGGCTCAACCAAAGTGTTTTTTCGGTGTCGGATCGCAACCAACCAACAGGTCTCCGATCTGTCGGTTCCTGTGGCTCAGAGCATCTTCAAGAATTTGAGCCGGTCTCATTGGCGACGGGGCAATGCGCTCACCTGCTAATCCGGGGGTTGGGGATTCAAACCCTGCCTAAGTGAGTTTCTACACTTCCTTGGGCTTGGATATGTGTTCGTCGTTGTCAGACTTTGTCATACTACGCCACCGCAATTGATCTTGTGGTGTACGTGGACAGTTGAATAAAAAATAAATTTAACAATTTATTACGCTACAGAGTACCTAGTTAAGTAATCAATGGAAAAAGTGTTTATAAATGCCTTAAAAATGTCATTTAGAGACAAGATCAAATGATTCATTGCTGAAAATCAGGCGAAACTATTAGAAATTATTTGGAAAGAATTATGTTAAAAATTGATTATGATAAAAATCCGTTTCAAAATACACGCACACTACAATGATGATGCCTTTTAATGCCAGAGGTCTTTTGTTCCTGCGACAAGAAAATACAGGGTAAATTTTCCATTGATGATTCTTTCGAGGACGCCACTGGTGATACAGAAACAGGGTACACGAAGGGTAAAACTTGTAACAAATTTTTTTTCAGGCGTCTATATTACCATCACCTGCAAAGCAACTGAAAGGTCCCTCATGCCTAACAGGAATAAATGACATTCTCATCTCACGTGAAGAGATAATTCAACTACTCCTCGTTAAAGAAACGGAAATTCCCCGGACCAGAGGAGATCCCGCCATGGGCTCCCCAAGCGCTCGCTAACGACGTTGCACCGTTCCCCTAAAATGTATTTAGAAAGCCGATTTCCGAAGGCATAAATCTCTTTGACTAGAAGATAGCTAGCGTCACTCCAATTTTTGAGGGAGGAAATAAACAAGATCATAGTATTTATTGGCTAATTTCACTAGCATCCCGTAATGGAATTCCCCGACGGTTACAATTTTATTTATACCCGACGACCTATAGTATTAAAGGGAAAGGATAAACGGCTGAAATTCAAATTAACTTCATGTAACTTCGAGCCTCTCTCTGGCAAGCGTAACAGAACCTTGTTGCTCCTTACATACATACGCATTATGTATCGTTTTTAAAACAAAAAGGAAAATTATAAATTTTAACGACAATTCCGTCATTTATTGATAAAAAATTATTTATTTGTTCCTGTAATTTTTTGAAACAAGGCATATATATGGCGAAAATAATATCAAGCGATTTATGCATCATTCACGAAGAGATCTGAATGAGTTTAGAGTTTCATGATAAAAATTTAGCCTTTTTACTGCCATAAGGTCTACTAGGTAGTAATACACCTCAATATTAATATATTCAATAAAATATAAAAAAGGGATAATAAACAACATACAAAATAGACAATTAATCCCAGAAATATTGTCAACATTTACATAATTAATCAAGGTTAAGTACTTAAATTAATGTGAAAACAATATTTTTTCCTAACTACATGGCATGGACTTGGGAGTTTTCGCAATATACCTGTAAGGACCTGGCAGTGAAAGGGTTAAATTCATCCATTAAAAGAAGAATAACGGACATAGCCTACACCCACACACTCAGAGGTGTTAAAATGAGTGTTGCTGATGTTTGACGAAATGTACTCGGTAGCCACGATCACGAATGACAATGGTTCTATTCGTAACATGCGACAGACCGACCAAATTGGTAAAGGTGATGACTTAGCATTATTTTCAGTGCCGCTTGAAGAAGGTAGCATTTGGGAAAATCATGTTTGGAAAATATAGTGACGGAAAAGTTAAGGAATCATGGTGTTCCTAGCTATTTGAGCTTGTGACTAAGAAAAGTTCGTTTCGTAAAAAATTGCCATGAAGGAGTGAAAATTTTCTTAAAGTATTACATAAACTGAGATAGGAATCATAATAATTCAAAGACTTAAAGTTAGATTAAAATTTGTACAAAGGTTTGGACTTTGTGACCCTACACACACAATACGTCGATAACATATTAGCTGGCACCCTAAAACCCCCTGTGAGCTCTTACCTTATTGTGTAAATATATATACTTTTCACCCACAGTAAAACGGTAATATTTTTATTATTTTCCATCCTTAGCAACGCATCCCTTGCACCCACTCCAATATCATATTGTCAGTACCGATATCTTTCTTTTTTTTACAACTCATTGAGATTTACCTTTTTGTCCCAGTCTATTCAGAACATCCTCCAAATATGAACCAATCCGTTTCTATCATTTATCCATTCTTCACTACAATTACATCACAGTGCCCTCCAAATATTTACAGTTTTGCGTCCTCGCCGTGCGCATATTAGCCTCTAATTAGGGAGATAAATATAAAAATACCTCTACGAGTCCCGAAAGAAAATTAGGTACAAAATGGCATACAAATCCTTTGGGTAAAGAAATATTGCTCAAGATGCTTGAAATAGACGGCGGAGGAGTATCGACTGATGACTCCAATATTTTAAATTTCCATTTGGCTTCTCAGATCGTATTTGATCTCCCCCGTATTGTTCCAGCACACCTCTTCAATTTATATTTTTGGGAAATATTTGTTCTTTTGAGATATCATGTAGCCAGTGAGCAATATTTATGTTTTGGAAGTCTACCGAATGTGTTTCGACTTGTATAATTTCCATACACTTGTTTTCGAAAACATCTTAAACTAAAAGGATTTAGGATTCATTATGCTTCCGCAGCTTGCAAATTCATCATTTAATGAAAAATTGTATTCATTTGTGTGTAAAATGAATCGTATACTCTATCTGAATGGTTATTAGAGGAAAAAAACGCCTTTTATAGTTATCAAAGGCTACATAAGTAGGAATAATGACACATAGTGAGAGGCAATCCTCGAAAATACAGTCTTGAGACATCCCGCTAAAGGTTGCGATATTTAATTTCAAATCTGAATTTACATATTTATTGATAAAATATTAACTGCAATTAGCTACCTTAACTGCAATAACCTTTCTCTAAAGTACTAAGGCAAAACTCTACAGCAGCTTTTCTAATGTCCCTATAAAAATCAGTTAGATCCATAAAATGTGTTTTCTGTCCCAACAGTGTTCTATTTTATCACACTGAAACGACACAAACCTGTCCCCATACTTCTTGACTTACGGAATTTTACATTTCAATCGTTCCTTTTCATTAAATGTTACCCACCTTCAATTTCACCCGCGCCTTGCCTTTATAGCGACCGATTTCGTTTCGTCTCGAATTTAATATGCATTTCTGCTCCTCCCATCCGTCATTTTCCCAAGATCGTCTCTTTTTGAAATTTTTTCCCAACGGCTGCCTGTTTCTGAGCTCAATCCCCATGGCAACGCCCCCAACTATATCTCCCTCTTCCAACATTCCCCATATGATCCCATCCCTCACGACACACAGTCCACCTTTCTCCCTATTCCATTTCCCCGCGGATCTCTGCTCCCCCTCTCTCCCCTTTCCTAGTTCACCACGCCAAACTGAACCCCAGCACACCCTGAGCCATGCATCTACCCTCCACCAGAAACATCCTATTCGAAATATTCCACGCTCGCCCAAACCCGTTCCATTCCGTAGGTACTCCTTTCTCGTCTTATTCCCAATTTCTTACAAGCATAACGCTCTGCTCCATATCCCACCTTCCTTATCAGAGAACACACACTCTCTTTCGCCCGTTATTGCCTCTTATCTTTTATATGCCGGGTTGAAACGGGCCACTACACCGGCAGCAATGTAGAATTTAGGAGCTGTCTCACCAATACCAGTTCACATTCGTAGGGCACTTTCCTACTTCTTTCTTGAACTGAAATGAGGGTCTTCTTTAAAATTGTGACACTATAACAACTACCAAAAAGAATCTAACTTTTGAAAGAAAGTTTAATTGAAATAATAAAAACATTGCAAGTGGTTTTACTATTATTAATCGAGTTTCAGGAATTTAAATAAAACGGTAGCATTGCTTACGAACAAGAAAATAATTAATTTTCCAGCGTCTGCTCTCCGAAAGAAGTCGTTTTAAATTAACTCTTAAAACGCTGTTTAGATATAAAAAAATGTTACCATAAATAAAATCATCCGGATATTACCACGTAATTTCGTTATGATACTCATCGCCTGTCGTGAATTTAATCTGGATAGAACGTGCTGGTATACTCCAGGCTAATTTAGTTAGTACGCTATGCAGGCAAGAAGCAGGCTTGGTGACCTATTCCCTAAGGCTTTTGTAAGTGGATGTGAGATGAAGTATGAGTGTAGTGCAAACCCTGCTCGGCCCAACAATGAGCCAAAAAAAAATTTTTCTGGCTCCTCAAAGGACTCTAAAACCCAACTTTCATCCCGGAAACCAAATGATCAGAATCCGTTTCTCATAACTTTAAAATGACAACATAAACTGAAGAATGGTATTCTTAAGCCAGAGGTTTCTGAAAAAAGTTAACATTAAAAAAAGGAAAGGGTCTGTGGCTGAGTCCGTAGGTTTATTTTGTTTAACACGCGTTGTAATGTCTGAATTTAACTCAAAATGATGTTTTACTCTAAATCGATGATAATTTATTCATGCAAATGTAAATTAAGAATTTTTTTACAGGACGAAGGAACGTTTCAACTACGCAAAGCTCCTTAAAAGTGTTACAGGGATTAAATAAAAAATAACATAAATACACCCACACTTTTGAATGGGAAAACGACCCGATGAAAACACCAAAGTAATAGGAATTATTTTATCCCATACAGGTTAAACCCTCGATATTATTTACATATTATTGCCCCTTTCAATAAAATTACTGCAACAATGACGACAAAAACCCCTAGGTATAAGTAATTGCACAACTTGATACATGATTCTCAAGAGGTTCGAATTTGGTACCTCCGGGATGAAAATCGAAGGCCTTCAGCCTGCCGCTTCTGAGGCCAACATATTTTCTTTGTGGACATGTTAAAATCGATGATATAAAGATTGATGTTCAAAGGCCCGTTTGTCTGCTGATTTGATTTATAAATAGTTTCAAATGGTATTTACTCACAGAGGAATTTTAAATCCGGCAAGTCTTTGCCCATATATTTCATTCACGATTACCGTGAGGAGCATGAAAATCCTTTGAAATTAGTCAAATTATGCTAAAAGAATGGGATTTTAATTCTTCAATCTCCATCCTTAAGCTAATATTACTTTTTTAAAGTCTTATTTAAAGCAATAATTATTTGACGAATTACATCCAATTTCGTCTCATGCTATTATGGCTAAAATCCGAACCGATATTATTTCTCTTGTGACTCAACTTTTTAAATGGACTCCAAATTTAAAAAGTTATTTCGCTTTCCTCTTTTGTGGACCAACTAAATTGCGCTAAAACGCGCGAATAATAAACGATATTTTTTTTATTTAGGCATAGGCATAATAACGATTAAAATAGGTTATTCCTGACCCTTAATCTCTGAGTTAAAAGACGCAAGGTCCTGAAAATTTCAACTCGAAGAGAAATAATTCATTGCGTGATGCTCGCTTTCAGAGTTATGCCGTCTCCCACAAACTGCTATGATGTACAAACTGATTATGTGAAATTAATAAAGAGTATTTCATTGGGCTCACGATATTCCTATTGTGCGAAAAGAGAAGGTGATATTTGACGAAGATGGTTCCAATTTTGTGCATGTAGCCTCTGGTTTCCTGTAGTGAAATATTTCACCTCCTTTTTATTTTTACGTCAATTACATTCGTCGTCATGCGCCGACGGCACAGTTATACACCGAGGAATTAGTAATAAATTCGACTCCGTAGCCCTTTTTCATTATCTCAATAATTTTTGTACTTGGTGTCAGGGATGAAGATTACAATTAAATTTGAAAAATGAAGACACACTTCATTTACTTTTAAAAGAGGGTACTGAGAGAGAATCTGAAAAGTCGAGCTCACCGGCGGAAAAGTTATTTTGAAACGAAACCTTATTAACCCCTAATGTTTTTGCACAATAGAGCCGAAATATTTCATCACAAGATGAAATTATGCTATGATTACAAATGTTTTTATTTTTTAAGGTGAAAAGTAAATACAAATGTCTAAGGTGAAAAATAATTACAAATGTAATTCTTTTTCACCTTAGGCATATTGAAGAGCAAATAACAGAAAAATTAAATTTGTCCTCTCTATTTTTGTCAGAGAACGTTTCCAAAAAGTGAAACCTGAAACTATCCTTTATAAGGATATTAACAAGTTCGTATAATTAGATATTAAGGATTATTCAACGAATTTAGCTATTAGTACCAGTCATATATCAAATATTTCATAAAATAATTACATAAAATAAAAAATAGTATCCGGGATCGAAGTTAATTCAGAACACTGGACTACTAGATGGCTTCCTGAAAAATACCTGGTAATAGTTCGGAATTTATTTTTTCTCATGATTAGACCTTCGAATAAATGGTTCTATAACATACTTTTAAACGCTTACCTAATAGATGAGGACTGAAATGACCAAATAACGAATGATATGTCATGCGCTACTTGCTCAAATACACACCAATAGCGCCGTGAACGCACAATGAAACCCATAAGTAGCATCACTTTGGATCACATGCGATGGTAATTTCATAACAATGAGCAATGTTCCTCATTGGAAAACGAGTTTGCCTCTTTGGTTTAATTGGGTTTGTTTGCCATTCGTTAACGAAGACATAATTAGTCGACTAATTACGAGCTTCGCTAGAATTGAATCATTTATAACACACCCTTACATCTACATAGTACCCTACAAGCCACTACTAGGGTGTGTAGTAAGGGGTGTATCAACACCGTCATACTATACATACACAACACATGTACCGTCATATTATACATACGGTAGAAGAGGGGTTTTAAAATTCAAGCTTTGGAGGGACAATATACCGACAGATTCACATGCACTATACGCCTAAGTATAAAATAGTACTATACGAATGCAATACAAGCTGCAAGTAGGGATTAGTACATTAAAGACGATAAAAATAAGAATACTAACAAGGCTATTTAGCAAAAATTAATCTTTCATAACCTTTATTTTGGAAAATATCCTGGTCTCTTTTTGTTCAAGGGAAAAAATAAACATTTTAAACATCCGTTCTGCAGGATATCTCATTAATCTTATTTTCGTCATCTCTCTTACCGTAGTACGACGGGGTTAGTAAAACATTTTTAGAACATCAAAAAAATAGATCAGCTTATAATTTAAACAACAAATTTAATCTATAATTTAGCCTCCAGTTGGTGATGAATTTCCAAACTAGTTCTAATTATTCAGTAACGCTGCTACATTCACTATACCATGATTTCACGAATCTGTCATTTCTTCACTAAACGCAATGCAATTCGGCAATAAAGCCCGCTTTGCATGGATTCCATGTACTACAGGCATATTCTAAGTGAAACCTAATTAGAGAATGATAATATTGCTTCTTTACCCTCTCGTCTCATTTACCCACTTCCCTTTTAATAAATCCTAATTTAATGCTAGCTTGCCCGCATGTTCACCGAATCTGTTTACCCCATGAAAGGCAGTGAGTATGAATAACACCAAACCCAGTATTTAATGGCGTCTACACTTGATATTCCGGTATCTTTGATACAGTTGAACTAACTTTTTTTCCAATAATTTATCGCTAACCACATATTTTAGTTCAACTCGAATTGCCATTTTCCACACCAGTCCTGCATTCCATTTTGGTCAACAACTAATGGTACTCTTTTCTCAAGACAGAGAATAGCGCTGTAAATGACTGCGTCGTCAGCAAATACACGAACTTTAATATTGATTGCGGAGTTTATGTCGTTGTTTAAAAATGTGAACATAGGACGACCGACTGCACTTCCCTGGGGAATACCTTGTGTGACTTCCACTGCATTGGAGCTAACATCGTCTGTGACAACCCTTTGTAGGCGATTATTTCAAAAATTTATTTATCCAGCATTTTGCATTTTTATCTGCTGCATAAGCTTCTAATTCGTGATTAACATTCTATGAGGCACCTAAAACAAGAAAAATTTCATCGAATGGGACATTAGTTCCTCCTGAGCACAAAATGTCATGCACATAAACTGCAAGCTGGGTATTGAATGATCTACCCTTACGGAAACCCTGCAGATTTTTCAAGTTCTTCTAATTCGTGATTAACCTTCTATGAGGTACCTAACATAAGAAAACTTTCATCAACTGGAACATTAGTTCCTCCTGAGGACAAAATGTCATGCACATAAACTTCAAGCTGGGTATTGAATGATCTGCCCTT
>LYUA01003632.1:102742-113004 GCA_002093875.1 Calopteryx splendens
CCATCGACTCCACCGCTCAAACCGTTTCTTCTCCGACACTCGCCCCTTTCCCTTCAACTCTCACGTGCCCCCTTCTCGTCCTTTGTTCACAATGCTAACATTTTACTTTGTGCCATGCTCTTGCCTAAAGTTTGTCTCTCACAGATGAATGCCTTTAAATTAGGGAATGCTTAATCATTAAATAATAACTTCCTTCGGCAGCCAATAGGGGTCTTAGGATATCATACGATGAATACGGATATAATTAGCATGGTGCTTTTAAACAGGACTTTCATTAAATGATCGTAATAGGTAAGGGCTAATTACAGAAAAATTAAGTAAATTTATCAAATTTGTTATCACAAGGGCTTCTTATCAAATAGCTGAGTTAATAAACTCCGAGCCGCTAAATTTTATCTCGTGGTTTTGAGCCTGGAATAATGTTAAACATGCTAAAATAAATATTAACAAACTTTCACTCAAGAAATGTAAATTAGTCCTTATAATTATATGTACTTATCTCGTCACATACAAGATGTCATATTTTAAATTTTTATTTAAAATTATTAAGTTTTTTGGATTTCGTTAAATTGGTATTGTTTTAATATCTAAGTGCTCATTAATGAAGGCAGCAAAAAAATCAATGGAATAGGTATATGATTCCAGCTTTTACCTTATAGAACGCAGTAATGTTCTATTGGAGATAATCATGGTCTTTCTGGTTCATATAATTTTGGTTTTCATTTATTTCTGAGTATATCGAACACAATTTTTCGCTGAGGGTTTTCCACCTCAAAGAGCTGATGATGTGTTACAAACTACATGAAAATGAGTACAAGTTTACGTATTGATCATTTTTTGAAACAGATTATTGTGAGGGATTACAAAAAATAAGTTAAAGTTATTACTCTCGATCGAAATCTAGGTTAGTTCGAAAATCGAAATCGTAGCTTAGTTTAGACCATTTTGCTTAGCAGTACGCGTTTAGAGGTCGTTTTCTATGGCATATCAGCTCGATATTTACTCCGAATTGGAAATGCGACCAAGTATCTGAATTGGTTGTTAATGGAGCTATTCGACTTTTATGGGCAAAACACTTGTTTCCAACTCATCGCATCGTGGAGTGTCGGCCATCTATGGGGAAGATGTAATACATTGCCAGAAAATCGAAAAGTAGAGTAAACACTTCGATGAAGACCACACGAATTTAACAGATCATGCGGACCATCAACGTCCAAAATTCCTGATCATATTTTGCATGTCGAAGAGTTGAGGAGTGTGGGGGAGAGTGGTGTGATGAGCCCCACTGCGTGGCTTGGGAAAACTTATTCAAAGCCCATAAGAACCTCAGACAGAGAAAACTGAGCGATGGCTGAGAATTTTGCTACACGACAACGCAAAACTCCAGCAGGACATCCGCAGACATGGTCCTCGTCACAAATTCCAAGTACCACATGTTCCATAAAATGAAGGACTTCGGATCACATACCAACATGCCAGAGCGCTCAGGTTGAGGAGAGGGAGAAATCCCTTTTGCTTAAAATCTATCTTCAGTTGTCATGAAAGTTATAATACGATCCAAGTCAATATTGTAAACATTTTTATGGCTTATTCAATCTGAAGAGGAACGGTAGTCCATTCAGTAGAGCTACTAACCGAGGGCCCGAGTTCGAATCCGGGTGACGCCTCTGGACACTCTAAGCTTCATTCAAGATGTGTACCATTTTTCGGGTACCAGGTCATCCTGTGAAATCAAAGGCGGTACAGGGAAAGGAACTGGCCACCCTGCCTTACACTTATGTGTAAATTTCACGCACCGTTGGTCTTAGTGCTGGGTGAGCTCTAGCCTCACCTACAAAACCGACCCTCGGGTTGATTACTGTGATGTAATATTTTGTCTTGAAGTCATGATTTTCAATCAAAATAATTTTTTTTTAATTTGATTGAATATTTTCATTTTTATAGTTTAAAAAAATTAAATTTTAAAGAATACTTTATGTTTGATAATGCTTTAACAGAAATTGAAAATTTAGTTTGAGTTAATTTTTCTTTAATATTTCTACTTTTGAGTGCATAATCTATTTTGAGTGCATTTAGCTTGTTTATTTTTATATCTGTGCCATATAAAATGCCAGCTATGTATTCGTTTTCTCATCGTCTAGAATTTTTTATTCCCAAGAGACATTCTAATTACGAAAAGGAGACTGTGGATGATAATCGCAAGATAAGATGTATTTGAAATTCCATAGCGTCTTAGAAAATTACATACAATATCATGTGACATTATAAGAGATTAGAAAATGCTATGCTGTCCATCAATGATTTAAGTCGAAGTATATTTAGAACAAAATTTATGTGAATGGCCGATAGGATAGCCAGTTTAATTATTTTCATATTCAATTTCAAGAAATATAAGAACGAAGACGAAGGAAACTTTTATTGTTATTTTCCAGTAATATATATCTTATGTATCATATTTACCCCTGAAAACTAATACCTAGTGTTTCAAGATTAGTTTTAATGAAAATAATTATTTCTGATATCATTAATACAACGTAACATTAATTCACCATATTCAGGAAGTAATGCACAGCTCCTACTTATATTAAAAGCAAGTACAAGAATTTATTTATAATATTAGAACATCACTTTGCTTTTCGCCATAAAATTAGAAAAATTTGTGTAGACAATAATTAACTGCCCGGCAACCATGTGGTTTGTTCGTTGTAGAGTGTTATGTAAAACATGCATTTTTAATTTTATTTTACAATTCTTATAACATCAAACATTAAGTTATCAACGTTAATTAAATATATTGCTCAATGGTGGGGGAATATACTCTGGCAGAAATGCTCTCAACTCTATCATCACTGGCTTTATAAACTAAGAGGCGGGAACTTGTTAGTTTGCCCCTAAAAACTCAAAAGATAAAGAACACTCAAAAGAAAGTATTTTACTAAAGGAATGAAATAAATATTTTGTGTATAGAGCGTCAAAATGTAAGGGTTTATGTACAAATATGACGACTACAAGTTGGCTAAGTGATGGTCTTAATAAATTCACCGTTATAGTCATACTTCTGTCCTCAAACTGAATATATATACCGCTGGAAGTTAAGCAACTACAGTTTTCCATTATTTGCCTTCTGGTAAATACAAGCCCGTAGAATAGAATTTGGAACAATTTGGCTGGCAGACCACATGCACGGACTTATCGGTCGAAGGAAGTCTCCTTGATCAATCGAAAGCTAAAGCTCTATCCCTGAATATGTCCATGCTCTTGTGGGCGCACGCTTGCATTTCTATACTTTACAGTTCAATATTCCACTTTAGTTTTACGTTGAAAGAGAAGACTATAATTCAAGGGGAGATTTTCAGCCTAACATGTTATCTCCATTTTTCGAGGAGCGAAATCCGTTCTCCGTCGGCCCACCGCGAGGCGCATCTCAGTGGCCCGCCCGCCCGCCTCGACCGCTCGACTTGGCGTCCGTCCTGGCGCTCGATATTTCCTCCGTGATTTATACTTCTCCCGGTGTAGTGGCATTGGAAGCACATTGTCTGCGATGATATTTAGGTGATACTACTATCGTCTTTCTAAAGATTATCGAAAGCAGTTCAGTATGCTTCCTCGTATTATATGTGCAGAAGAAATGAAAGCACTTGAAATCTCCTCCGCACTGCGACATCTGCAATTCCCAATGGTTTGTATTTCATGGCAATATTTCGAAGAACATGGCTAATCAGAGAGGTCATATCTTAACTGGTTCCGAATTAAAATTTTTATTTTGCTCACCATCTCACTGCGATGACGTGTGCAATTTTTCTACATTGTTAAGGCATCAAGGTTATCATTCAATGTCCCAATAATATAAAGAGAATTATTAACTAAGGTAATTTTTACAACGAGATACCATTTGTAAATGCAACCATAGACTTAATTTTAAGCAAATTTGATCATCTAGATTTAACTACGCTGCAATAAATAAATTATGGTTTAAAGTAATTGGGAATGTTCGGTCTGGTGATTGCAAAGACTAAAAACATTAAAAATTTCATATCCAGCGGAATTATATCAATATGATTTTAAAGTAAATTATGAATTAATAGCCATTTCTGGAAATATCTGGATTAATAAAATTCCACTATTCCACTTGTGTTAAAGAAAATAGTGAACTGAATAAGCTCTGGAAAAATTCCTCACAGCTTGCTGGTGCACCAAATGTGCAATTATAATTTCCAGTTACCATTGCGCTCAAAGGATTATTGTGCTGCTGAGACGCGGTATTAGTTAAATTTGCAACATAATTTCTAAAGAAAATTTATTTTCTTTATCAATTGCCAATTATTTTACAGTCACTTAATAAACTATATTCAACCGAACATTCCCCACCAAAAGTATAATTTAGCATGAGTATTGCAACAACGGTTTTCCTCCTGCATTTGAACTGCCTCCCTTATATTATAATATTATTTAAAATAGTACTATATCTAAATACTCAGAGAAATAATCAAAAACTTACACGCTAGCATGATGCGACTATAACATTCATTAACAATTATTACATAAAAGAAGAACCTTCCATGGATCGCATTGTGTTGGGATTCGATATAGAGTGATTAAAGCCTCTTATAGGGTATGCAGTTAAAAAAATTTTATCTCAAGATTTTATTCTCCACAGTATCCTCCGCAATGTATTTCGTACTTTGGTATCGTTATAATTATAATTTCGTGGTAATTTCATGGAATTCATTGAGCGCATACTTTTTCGCATACTTTTTTCGCATACTTTTTCAAACACGCTTGAAATTAATGGATTGAATACGCCTCTGGCAAACATTTCACATGAAATATGGGCACATTTAATTTGAATTGCATGCTACGCAACTGATATTTTAGTGGGAAGGCAATCTTCACCGAAAGGATTTTGTGCGAAAAATGTCCGTTTACCTTGACGCTCTATATGAAATAATGGAGCCGAGGAAAGTTAAAATAACAGCAAGGATTCTCTCCCCTGTGACGCTGAAAACAAACGCTAGTCAAACCCTGCGAAGCTCGCAATCACGCCAGCCAACGCGAGCACAACTTTCCCGGGAGTTCCAATATCTCGAAAGCCGTTATGCTTTGGGAATAGGAAGCGTACGAATTAAAGAAGAGGTCGCCTCGCTTATTTCCTCATTTCACAATACTTTCAGTGTTGTTGTAAAAACGAAAAACGGGGAAAAGTGAATGACACATGAATGCGAGAAAGGAACCCGCTAACCTCCTCTGCGGGGCATAACCGATTCCTTCCGATTTCCCCGCGTCACAATAAAAAAGTGTCTCACTCACCCCCTGAATGGGTTTCCCGAGTTTGCTCGCATTATTATCCAGAGTTTTATTTGTTCCTGAACACGACGCTCTCCCCAGGGGGCGGAGGGGGGGGGTTGGAACGTTCGCCACTCCCCTCCTCTCCCTCGCTCGCATCTCACACCCCCTCTCCCCATTCCACTTCCCTCTCCGGGTAGGACGACCTCCCCAGAGTCTGTGCAGTCAGTCGAGTGCAGATAAATTTTGTCATCAGCATCTGCATAATGGTTTTCCAGGTATCAAGTCACTAGAAATGTCATGAGTCATCTCCAATATTATTACCTAGTCCTGAGAACTCACTCAGGACTCAATATGGCTTGAGCCCTGAGTGAGTTCTGACCTCAATGATTGGCATGAACAAATTCTCCCTAACACTAGATCCTGACCCCATTTCCAAGAATTTAAAGCACGTTGCCAGTGCCTATCGAGTATCAACAGACGTCCCTTGTATATAAGTTATTTTATATTGCGCAGCGCAGTAGTTATTCGAGAGACCTAAATACCTCAATTAAATCACTATTTCTCTCGCCACAATCCTCAGACTTGTAATTGATCTAGAGAAGAGTGTATGTGGACTCAAAAATACATTTTTTATGGACGTTGGGGACTTACCAGTTTGCCACGGTGGCTCACGTTGGCTGGACGGTTTTTGGAGGCTCTCTCATATGACCTTGACGGGTGCAGGTCATCCGCGTAGCCGATCTGCGCGCGCCGATTGCGATTCCGACCCGCGCTCTTATGAGCACTCTAATGGTGCTTCATATAATGTTGGTAGTGAACAGCACTGGTAGACGCAAATCACTTCATTTTTATGAATAATGAAATGTTGGAAATATACATTAACTAACCTGGAATTCCTTGTCAATCTAGTTTTCTAATGTTATATGGGCTGGAATATATATATATTATATCGCCTTTTGTCCCCCAATGTGTGGTGAAGTTCCTTCATAGTAATTTATCTGATACGCTGTAATAAAACTTTCGTCAGCTTTTTTGTTAAAAGAAATAGGACCTCCATTTTAAGCATAAGAAGAGATTTTTTTTGTTCCAATCACGGAATAAACTTAGATATAAGAGAAGAAAAATAAAATATCAGTAGAAAATTTGCATTGACCATTCTGAAACCGAAGAGGACTTAAATACGGTGGAACTTGTCTATGGTGGCCCCTGACGGTTCCTGGATAATAAGTGATCGTTTAGAAAGGTGGGCACCTAAGAGGGATTGTGACAGCTTAGATGTTTTATCGGGCAAACTGTCCCATGCTTGAAGAGTCCTGTTCTACAAAATATTTGTAAATAAGTTAGGATACTATATAGAATTAAAGCCAGGCGGAATATCAATCGAATTATTAAATGTAGCAATTACATATTTATGTTTTTGCATATGTTCCTAAATAAAATGCCTAAAAAGTTATTTGTAAGAACCGTAATGAACGCATAAATAAGAAGTCGAGGAGGTACAAACATGAAAAGTGTAAATTATAAAAATGGATTGGTTGATGTCATTCTGTCAGAACTATTACGTCTCTATCTCCTCCTCTTCACAGACATTTCATTTTCACTTTCCTTATCACAGAACAATTCATCCTTACGCTGGAAAAATGTTCAAAATTTGTGTTTTCCTACCCTTGTTTTTAGCGGCAAGTTTTTGTGACCAACCGTGTTCACTGTATTGCATGGTGCTTATTATTGTGTCAAAGGGGTAAAAATTCTATTTGATTTGAGGGAAAGGAAACTTGTTGACCACGCTCAGCATTTTTCTACACTTGCCTAATTCTCTACCCTTCTTGAGTAAGCAGTAAACAATCATTCTTGAACAAGAGAAGAAATACGATATTCGTGGGCCATGATCACCTACAACTCTTCCACAAATTTCCCCTCTCGTATTTCTTTGGTTAGCTCACCATGAATCTTTTTTGGCGGTGCTCAGGTAGCATTCAATTTTTGCTTTGTTTGCACTTTCTTTCTCACCCCGCTCCGTTTTAGGCAGAGGCTTCCCACGATCTCATATTTAAAGATGCCACTCAGGAGTTGGCCTCATGACGCAATCATTAATTATGCGGGGATAATTCCATTATGTTATAAGAATAAAGAACACAGCTGTATATTGTTTATTTTCTCATGAGAACATCCTAGACTGAACACTTGAAGTGATAGGAGCGGCCAGTCAGATCGGACTTCATTTAACAGATATTCGGTCGATGGCAGATCACGTTCGTTCATACATAAATATGAGTTTGATATTCTGAAGCAGGAACAATTGTCCCGGCCGGGTCATCTCAATGTACACATTTCGTCCGATCACCAATGGTAGTTATATTTTGCATTAATGGTTACAATTCGGCCTGGTCGCGGGGGTCTCGACAGGTGGTCGGCTATTGTAGGTTCAGTTAACGTTGCATCTTATGGAGAATTAATCGGTGCCTGTAATATGTGGTCGTTTAGGCAGGTGGTCTTTTAACAGGAGTGATCGTCAAGAAAGGTTCCACAGTGATTAATTAGCCTTGTTTTGCCACGAATATTTCCTCACTTCCGGAATTCAACGGTATGAACTATCCGTAGGCATAATCATGTGAAGTTGCGCCGCATCTCATCAATTTGTTCTTGCTATTCGATTGGTACCTCATTCTCTGTCGGTGTTAAATTTTAGGAGCTTATAATTTTTAATTATAATTTATAGTTCAGTTTTGTAACATATTATAAATTCCAGGATTGATTTAAGACAGCTTTTATAGCAAATCTGCCATCTGCCATTGGGCATCGTTTCTTCATAGATCCTCGTGCTAACGTTTCCTTCACGTTTTTGTCAGAATTCATCTTTGACCTTTGGATGATTTTTCTCCATGACGGCATTCAATATAGTCTGTTGTGCCTTATAATGTGCTCAGTTAGAATGCCTCTTCAATTAGAAGATATATCATTCGTGGTCAATATCGGTATTTACTCATTACCACTGTTTCTAACATTTCTTTACATGCTGCTCAGTCAATTTATTTCATGTTCTTGATTTTTCTAAACCACTTATTGCCCAATAATTTGTTTTCTGTGTTATTTTCGTGGTCGTCTTTTGGCCTATGACAAAATTACTCCCAATGCGTTTTTATGAATGACATCTTATGTCTGCAGAAAATATACAATCACCACGTTAAAAAAAATTGGGATTTAAAGATGTCTGGCCATGGGTGGCATAACTCTTATGTGAAATTTACCGCTTGATTCTGCATTTGATCCTCAGTTTTCATATTCACCATGTCTTATAAAACTCCGAATTGGGCCAGAGTAATTTAGTAACAACCCTTAGACACAGCGCGCATAACCTTGCACACTTTATTTTGCGGTTTTTATTATAGAGTGATCACGCGAGTTAGAAATATTTTTTCCTTTTTTTTAATGCGATAAAGATAATTTAAAAATTTTAAATCTCTCTTAGCAGTACTAAACCTTAATCCCAAATATATATCTATATTTAATAGGGATTTTTAATAAATCTACCACTATTCTCGCCTATAACACGGATATTACACAAAATTAATTTTGTTTATGAATTAGTAGAAATAGTAAGCTGCAACCTTCAGGGCTGAAAATAAATGATGATGATAAATACTCCAGACGCCACTACACTTAACCATGGGTCAACGGTTACGCCGGCATTCCAGTCTTCATTCCAGTGTCTTCTGAACTGCACACGTCCCAGCTCACTGCGAAAACCTTCACAAAGAATGTGATGTGACCTTCACTATACTTGCGAAGTGTCGTATTACATATACTCGCGACGAATGTTTTTATTGAGTTTATTCAACGATCAGCAAGATTAATTATGCTTTTGAAATACGGAGCGAATTCAAACGTGTCTCCAATCCTTGCCGTTTAATCTGTTGTGTTTTGTTTTGATGTGATGGTTTAGATTGTTATCCTTCATGCCAATAATTCTTAAAAGGACATTTCCGTTAGGAAAAAACGTTACCTTATGCAAAACCTCGGTGACACCTCTGAATCTATGCTATTCCAGCAAATTGCCATTTTAGGAACACCACCGTTCTCCGTGACACTTCCGTAGAGGATCAACAATAATATTTGTGGAAAAATCAAAATTATAAAAAATATAATGAGGACTATAGCAACAACGCACCATGTCCAATTTTTTCCCTGCTCGCACCCCCCATTTAAGCTCCCTTCCGCCCTATCTTCTTCCTTTTCCTCCCTCAACCCATTTGAATTCTCGCCAACCCACCCCACCCCCCCTACCACCAGTACTTCCACCTGATCTTTTGGGACCGCGATTTTATAGTGCCTTATTCATATTGGTAACTGCTTACGCGTGTAATCTATTACGCACTAAAAAGTTAGTAACGTCAACGTTTTGCGCTGCAGATAAAGGGATACATTTTTAACGTGGTTAACCTCGGGGAGCGATGAAGCGCGCTGGTTAGGCGAGCATACAGTTGTACAGCTATGGTAAGTGCTATTGCTTATAGATTTGAAAAATGACCAAGAAATGAAGTTTAATATAAAATATTTTATAATCTACCAGGTGACTGATTGGTCAAATCCATTGTTGCATTTTTCTGGTTCTGCACAGCACTATTTAGCGAAGTTAAGCTTGCAGTATAATCTTACGTTTACCAGCCTAACTAAGCAGATTAATTTCTATTAAGTCAAAGCTAGGAGCGAACAAATTGCAAGAGGTCTTGTCAAACATTGATCAATTTCTGATCAATGTTTACTACAATTAGGGAGCTGTATATCAAAGTCTCATTCTATGCGGAACGAAGACTTTGTTGCTTTTCAGATCCACCATCGCTTAAAATGGAAACGATACTGTACTCCCGATCACCAAAGATTCAAACTCAATTGGGAAAGGAGATCTTTCCAATAATAGTGTATATATATATATATATATATATATATATATATACATACACTATTATATATTATAT
>LYUA01003633.1:10995-25360 GCA_002093875.1 Calopteryx splendens
GAGGGGAGAGGGGGGGAGGGGTTAGGGGTAGGGAGAGGGGGGTAAGAGAGGTCAGAGCCTTGGGAGGGGCTGAGGGAAAGTCGGGGAGGGACGGGACGAGGGGGTGTTAGATGGCACGGACGGGATGCAGATTAAGGAGGGGGAAAAGCAGATGAAGTGAGGGGACGTGGAAATATTGCCGCGGCAGAGTGGGAGGGGCGGGATGTTGGAGACTCCCTCAAGACATATCCTCCCCCGTTAAAGAAAACCACGGTTTGAAAAATAGACCGGAAACTTCCTTTGCTTCCCTTCTCATTCCTCGCCACCGCTTCTCCACCCGCGCCACGCATTCCTCCGATCACTTCTCCTCCCACGTCCTCTTCTCCTTCCACTCCTCAGCGCCCGTGGGGTGGCGCGACAATGCGATGCACCAACTGCGACGTTAGACACTTGTGTGACATCTCATTGCGACGTCAGGCGGTGAGACACGTCGGATTTCGATTCAACTGCGTTGATGAAATTTTCAGAGCTATACGACATGAAATGACCAATAGTGACCCTCGATATGACATAATACGTATGCGATGAAAGTATGGATCGCGTAAGTAAAAAAAATATCGAAAATGTATTAGAAATTATTGCCTTCAATATTCCATGAAGATATCTTCCATAAAATGTCATGAGAGTTGTTCAAATTAAAATGCTTTTGAGACTCTGTCAAAGTGCACAGCATTAATGTGAGTTTCCCCATTTCTTCTTCATTGACTAGTCGAAAAATAATGAAATTAGATAAATAGCTGGCAAACATTATAGGTTCAAGAGTTTATTTTTTCCTCACATGATCCGCGGCTACAAAAAAAAGGATAGGAAAACGCTGTAAAGTAAATTCATTCCCACCTTTGGCAGACGACCACCACCCTCCCTTTATTTAACGGCTGTTGTTCTAACACCCCCTGCCACGTGTCCTTTCGACAGATTACGGGATATTGTGCAGATATAATATGCATGACGATTTCGACACAAAGACCCTTTTGCCTTGATCACTTTATATCTCAACTCGATTTTCAAATTAAAAAATTGTGCGAAGCTATGAAAGCGCATCTCCAACCTTACCCTCCGGGTGAGATGGAGGGGAATGAGAATGAGGGAATGGGATGATGGAAGAAGGAAGATCGAAGGGATGTACGCCCCTTTTCAGTGAGGAGAAAGAATCACCGAATGGAAGCACTAGGGTCTGAAGCAATTGGCTCTGAAAGGGAAGAGAAAGGAGACCACCCCATTTCCTCAGCCAATGCATAAATACATATGTGCGCCATAAAGTAAAGGCATGAAGGAATGAGATGCGTCGAAAAAAGTTATCTGGCGCGGAGCGTAAAAACCACTGTGACAGAATAAAGGTATAAAAGAGGGAGGATGAAGAGATTTTGAAGCATGCGGGCGCAAGCGGAGGGCGAGAGCCCCGTTGGCTGGTTTCGGTGACAACGAGGAGTTAAAAAAAATAAATGCACCGGTTAAGGGGAGGCGAAGAAAATGAGAAGCAAGATAACGCAAGTTGGGGATGGGAAGGAAAGCTCTCGGAGGAGAAAGTGAACAAGGTCGTGGGAAAGGGGAGATGAGAATGGCCACGGGGGAGAAGAGGAAATGAAAGGAGGTGACGAAGCAGAATGCGTGAATAAATGGGGAATAAGTGCGGGAACGAATAACAGGGGAGAATTTAGAGGCCTTGAAATGTGAGAAAGAGAAGAGTAAATGGGGCGATATAAAGTTACCCGTGAAAATGACACTGTGAGAGAGTAGCTAGAGGTTATGGTTACTCCTACTATCTTTTTTTTTAAGAGATACTGTGTCTAAAATGATTTATTTTGCACTACATGCGTGACTTTGTCACCAAAATGTTTAACTATGCCTTGGAAAAGGATTAATCCGAAACTAAACAAACTTTTTTCGTTTCTTTTATAGGGAGATTCAAAGCACACAAAGAGGTTATTCATTACGTACATACCAAAAAAGGAAGAACTTCAAAAGGGAAAAAGAAAAAATACTACTAATAAATTTTAAATTGCGTAAAGGATTATATTACGAAGATCTAAATGAAGGTTAAAGCCGATCAAAAAGTGGGTGGCGATGGGCGACTTTTGAGAAAATGATCGAAAGCGAATGAATTTGTAGCATAAAAGTAATCAAGGCAGAGATTTCCAAGATAGAATAGGTAGGTAAAAAAATTAGTACGTATGACAATAAATCTGACGTCTTGTTTCATCATGTACGACATTCTATCGGTTTAACGCGCCTTCCAGCGAACGGTTATGGCGGTTCAAGAACTCCTCACAACATCCAAGTAGGGATCGCAGCAAATAGCAGTAATCTTTTAGTATCACCATGGTCGTCAGGAAAGCACGGAAATATGGTCACAGGCGTGGGAAGCCATGAGACCCTAACCGCTCCCCAAACAAACTTGCGGCCTATGTTTTGAAAATGTGGACGGCGTGAGGGCGGGATGGGATGGGAAAAGAATGGGGGACTCAATGGCAAGAGGAGGGGAGAAATCGAAGGCCACTGCGGTGTGGAGAGAGCGAGATGGATCACGGAAGGGAGAGAGGAGCGGAGGAGGACCACAGGGAGAGTGGATGGAACGCCAGGCAGAGAGTTATATGACATGGAAGGCAAAAACGACGGGGTGCGGGATGGATGGGGAAGGAAGGGGGCGCGGCGGTCGAATCGAGGGAAAATAAATAATACAAGGAGAAAAATCGACAAAGGAGAAGGTCTCTCCCTGGTTTCGATAGACTGATGTGGCGGGCGGTCTCGCCCCGTCCATGGCGAAGAAGGGGTTTACGGGGGGAGGGGATACCGGAGCTGTTGGACGTGAAAGGGATGGGGGACAGCAGAGGGAGTTTTTTTGCGAGATACGTCCCGGGGATGAAACTGGATGGGATTGGTGAGGGCCATTGTGCACGGGAAACGGCGGTGGTGCGAAGGGGGAGAACGGAGGAAGCGGGGCAGATGGGGGAAGAGGAGGAAGCCGGGAAAATGGGAGGGGATATTCGAAGGGGAGTGGTGTTGCGGGGCGACCAGCTTGCATGCGGCGAGTTATCAACGGCCGTCGTCGAAGGTAGGCACGATAGTGTGCCTGCGTCTCCGCGAGTGTACGAGTCGGAAATATGGGAAGATGCGGCTCGGAATCGCGGAGAGAATGAGAAAAATAAATTGAAAAAAAAAGAAGACAAATAAATATCCTTGGGTAGATGTTTGGGTGGTTTATTCAAGTCGAAGGTTGGGAAGAAGCCGCCAGAAATCTTGATGGAAGACCGTGTGGGGAAATGGGAGGGTGGAGAATGGGGGGGTACGAAGAGGGCGGGTGGGGTGGATGGGAAAGTGAGCACGCACGCGACGACGGGAGGGAGGAAAAAGTGAAAGATGGGGGGATTCGTAGTGGTCCATCAGGGGAGCGCGTGGATACGGGATGCTAGACCACCGAGGAGAGGGCTACACAAACAGCCTGGTGTCGACCATTGGTGGAAAGGCGGTGGAGGGCAACAAATTAGCCTCCCCATACGGACGGATACTCCAACGACTCGAAAGACTTCCAAGCCACTAGAAACGTTGTTTAAAGCAATGAAAAATAACTATAGCCATATTTGAAGCGACTGAGTATTATATTTGACGTTTCACAACAATCATCTTTCATTCTTCAACGCATTGTATTTACATTCTAATCCTATATTTAAAATGTTACATTATCATATGTTTGCTCAAGAAAAAATATAGAGAAAAAAGTTTTGGGATTGAGACTAATACACGAAGGCTAACACGAGAAAAACTTCAGAGCTGTAATTACATACTTTCTTTTAATTTAAAAGACATCCCATTTTAATAATAATAATAAGCACAGCACCGAAGTTTCTGAAACCGTATGTCTTTTGTTAGATGGCCTTTTCTTTTCAGTAACTGACGGCTCGACGGGCGAATCCAGCACGCGGGTCTCCACTTTTAGATACATTTAATATTTTGGACATTTGCGGCGTACTCTTAAGATATATCGTGAAAATACTAAAATACAAGGTTTTTTTGATCACTTGGAGTGTAAAATATTCCATCCCAAATGAGAATCAGGCTTGAATCACTTATTAGGGTCCACGGCTCGAAGGGAGCAAAAACCATTTTTACCTATACGAATTTGAAAATTTGTCAAAAAATAGCCGTGAGATGAATATTTTCACAATACGGAATATTGAACACACTATAGTACACTGAAGTACCAAGTGTGGCACACATAGCAAAGACTTCCCGAAAAGAAATGGAAGGAAAGAAGGATTCGTCCAAAATGCTTCGGATGAAAGGCGCGTAAAATTGCTTGAGACCCCTTAGGGAGGAGACAGGTTGGAAGAGGATCCGAGAGGCGAAGGACGGAGGAGACCGTCATTGACTGACCGTCATAGCTGTGCGCAGAGGCACTCTTTCTCTCGGGAGACATTCGCGGTTGAAGAAAGTGCTCTGAGAGATATGTCGTGAAGCAAGAGGAAATAAATGGTTAGCGAGAGTGAAAGGGAGATATTGTGGAGAAAAATAATGAAACCGAGGAAAGAGATAGATCAGGTTGAACGGAGATGTCATAACTAAAGTACGCGACAAATTTTAGGACGGGAGTTAAGAAAAAACTTCCTGATCGTTCAACTATCTACTTTAACCCTGACGATTTGTTTGCTCTGGTGTTTTTCTTATCCCTTGTAGCTCTAAGATCATCAGAGTTTTACACTAGGTATTCATTTTTATTAAAATTTTTGGCATTAATTTTCCAAATTTGGCTTCTTTATGTTACCATTGGAATCGTATCTAGATAACATCTTCAACACAAAATGGTTTAAAGAAAGGCTTACCGAATTAGCCAGACGAGTAACTCACCAGTATAAAGACTCAAATTTCGTGAGCTCAAGTTACACCACGGGTAATTTCCAAACCTTTGGTGATTCGGCACCAGAATTCCTGCAAAGTCAAATGAATCTTAACAAGGAACAGAGTTAGCGAAGGGATCGCCAGAAGCGAAATTTAGGAATGAATAAAATCATGCAATGATTCCTAATTTGTGTATCTTTTATCAGGGTTTTGATTTTTTTTCTTTTATCCCTTTTTTTTCTTTACCCTTTTTTAAAGGTTTTGATAAACATATCAACCCATTTAAATGCTTTATTCTGATCCACCTATGGCGTGCGTACGTTACCCGCGTAAAGAGACACTACCACAAGAAGGTGGCCAAATATTTAATGAAGAAGTAGCGATGACTTCTAAATACGGAATATGGGAGAAACCTACAAGTTCTAGCCTGGAGTCGTAATCACATAACCCCGGGGCATATATAAGAACAAAGGGGGAAAATCCAAGGGCGCTCCAAGGATTGCAAAAGAACAAATTGCCGAAAGCGCGTCCGAAACATGAAACCCATCCGCGAAGAGGGTGGCAGGGGGAGGAAGAAGGGGGAGGAGACGGGAAGGGGGTGCGAAAGGAAAGAGATGAGGGAGAAGGGGGCACGTCTGCCGCTGTTGTTGGGGGTTTTGGGCACGGATCGCACGCTGTAAAGGGGGGGAGGAGATAGTCGCGCGAGAGTGTTAAGAGAGGAGCGAAGTTTAAGTGGATGCGAGCAAGAGTGCTGGTTTTGAGTGCAGGCGAGGAGGCCATGGAGGGAGGGATGGAAGGAGGACGGGAAGGAGAGGAGAGGGCAGGGTGGGGGAAATTTTTTTCTCCTAAAAAGCCTGACTTCAGAAAAGAGGGCTGGTTTTTAAAGTGTGGGGCGGAAGTGGAGAGAGGACTAAGGACTGGATAGTGAGAATGAGAGAAGACGAGGAACATGCTGGAGGGATTAGGAAGTAAAGGGGCGAGCGGAGGGAAAGAGGGGAGGAAGCGGAGGGACAGCAAGGCCGGATCTGCATGGGGCTTGATCGCTGGGACCCCCTCTCCCTTTGAGGGGATGGCACTGGTGGAGAGGAGACCGACTGGGAGGCTGTGAATAAGAGTCGAGTCGGCAGAGGAGGAGGGAATGGAGTGGTCGGGGCGAGCGGAGAGGAGGAATTGAAGTGCGTGTGAGGTCGAGTTTTTGGTTATCTCGCACAAAGGAAAAGGAGTGCGAAGAACGTGGAAGGGTGGAGGGACCGGGCTCAGGAGTAGTGTAGAAAGGAAACAGGAAATTTTAAGGACTGGGGTGGCAGAGAGAGTAAGATAGAAAGAGAGGGAGAGTTACAATGGCAAAGGGGTGGCATCGGCAGAGAGGAAAAAGGAGAGAAGATGGAGATGGGATAGGAGGGGGACAAGAAAGGCTTTTTTCCCCCTAGGGCGCGCCCGTTGGGGCCGTGAAACCATTGAGGGCGGTGGTGGAACTGCGCGCAAAAGCACGGTCGTGGTGAAGGAGACTGGGAGATAGACGAAGGCGGAGAGCGGTGGTGTGTCCTTAGGATGGGAGTAAAAAGTTGGGGGAGGGTGGAGAGGCAGTGCTGCGGTTAGCTGAGATTTGAGAGATCAGGAGACGAAGGGGGTCAGACGAATCTTCCCCTTCCTCACATGAGCGACACCATCCTCACTACCCTTTGCCCACACTCACCGCGGAAAAAGTGCGGGGTTAAGGGTTAAGGTCGAACATAAGATGTTGAGTGCGTAGGGGGGAAGATAGGGAATGCGGGAGATAGAGAGAGAAGA
Organism: Calopteryx splendens; assembly: GCA_002093875.1. Taxonomy (NCBI): domain Eukaryota; kingdom Metazoa; phylum Arthropoda; class Insecta; order Odonata; family Calopterygidae; genus Calopteryx; species Calopteryx splendens. Next base: position 17,659 of record LYUA01003633.1, read on the forward strand.
GTTTGAGAAAGTAAAAGAGGGCCAGGCGTCGATACTGCATGGTTAGCATGGTCAAGAGACCGAGGGTTCTGGGAAGATGAGATGCGGAGAATGGGATTGGCGGGTCAGAGGTGGAAGGGGTAGGTAGAAAGAAATGCTAAGGTTGGCGAAGGTTAAAAAAGGTCTTCGTATCGGAAAGGGAAAGGTTGATTGAGGATGGGGAAGATGAGGAAGGGCAGGCAGGGAGTGCGCGGAGGGCGAGGAAGGAAGGTGCGTGAGAAGCCAGAGGGGAACAGGGAGAAAAATGTGCTGCGGGCGAGAGGGGCCGCGAAGAGGGGCTTTGGGGCTTTTTTGTGCAAGATAATTGGCAGAGGGTAGCAAAACCGTGAACACTTGTGCAAAGGGAAGTAGGAGGGAACGAAAGGGATCCCTGAAAGTGAGGGAAGAATTAATTGGCGTATCAGAGAGGGAAACCTGGAGTATGCGAAAAGGAGTCAAAGTTAAACTCGGAGGGGGGGGTGGGGGGATTTGTAATTGCAAAGAAAGGAAATAAGGTTCAAGGGTCTCTGTCGAAAACCTAGAGTACCTCTTCGCAAAGGGCGTCAGTCAGGCATCGCCCCGAGGAAAAGAAACTATCCGTGAAGAAGTGCAACAAATTGTACAAAAATATAACCATTTATATTTTTGTCTCGTGTGCAAAAATTCTGCAAATTATATATTTCCCTAATCTGAAAATCTCCAGCTGCAGGATTTTCCGTCCCTATAACAAAGCCGTCTAAACAGCTACCAATTAACACTGCACATTTTATTTCAGTACTAATTATGTGAAAATTTATATTTATGTTAAAAACACACCTTTTGAATGAAGGGAGAGACGCAGTGGCGTACTAAGTTGTACTTTGTTAGGGACTGATGGACGGTGAGAGAAAAGTAAATCTTACGCCTAAGATGATATTTCTGCTGGAAAAGCAAAATATGATGCAAAAAACCGAATGGTTTAACATTCCCCAATCAATATTACTGACAGGCATTTTCCCTTTGTTCCTAAACCGAAAACATAAAAATTAAACACTCCTTTTCAAGAACCTAGGAACACAAATGGCTGGAAGTTTACGATGTTGAAAATCTATGGACTGTTAAACTCAGAAAAATCGATAAGGTGAAGAAAGTGTAAACGGATGTACTTCGTAATAAAGGAGGATCTGGAAACCATAAATATGAGGCCAGAGAACAGATTAGCGGGAAAGTAGTTAATATACGCACGTGGTTGAAACGCATCCACTCTTGTTGGGAGACTGAATAAGCGGGTGGTGAAAAAATGAGGTTGAACATTAGCTACTAATAAATAAAGAAAGAAGAGGTGTAAAAAAGACTTTTATGAATAAATGTGGGCGGATTTATGAGAAATAGGAATGTTTCAGAATTGTACTGATGTTAAACTGTTCACAAACTATTTATTGGTACATTAAAATCTCAGTCTTTTGACAGAAATTAGATATAGTTCGATATCATTATAATAATTCAATTCCATATGACATAACTGTAAAAACAACTAATAGTTATTGTTATTATCTTGAGTTACCTAATACTTATACTCCCTCATTTCTCTCAATGGATTAAATTTTTCATTCACTTTGTGATTTAAACAAAATAGTAGAATAACAGTAAAAAGATATCCCTCTAAATAATTCTCACTGCAAACGACAACAAAAAATAAATTGAGTAGCAAGTAAATATTTTTCTTTTATATTAAAACCACTTGCGTAAAATAATTTACTATTTAATAACCAAAAACATGTAGAAATACAATATAGTTTTTCTGAAAACCAAAATGCTTTCATAAATGTAATACTTAAAAATAACATCTACTTGCTTTACTGGTTAAAAAAATACTATTTTACTGGTTAAAGAAATAATTATTGGCCAATCAAGTTTTCCAATTTCGATTTTAGACACAAACCAGCAATAATTTTATGGTGATTTAATTTACTATATACTATTTTTTTGGATTTTCAAATGCACCATATATAACGTCACAGAATTAAATGTGTACCCTTCTTAAATAGACGTGCAAATATATTTTTTGCAATATAAGAGTATTCATTATCAGTGGCCAGATTTCAAACCGATACAATCTGAGTTCAAAATTAATCTCCAGAAAATCTCTAATTGGTAGGATATAATAGTATATTTTTAGTTTATATCCTAATGATAATCAAATTTCCAAAATATCAAGACAGATTAAATTATTCCAACAAAATTGTGCATTACCTACAAATCACTACCGAAAATTTCCCAAAATGAATAGATGAACTTGAAAATCTTTTCCAGGCGTAATATTTTTAAATCTTAGGATGCTCGCCTTGTACTATCCTGGACTGCAAAAGCCAATGAACCACGCCAGCAGGTGGAATTGAAATTGAGTAGAGAAGAGCGAACCCTCGAACGAAACGCCCTCTCCGCAAGAGGAAAAAAATGTCGATTAACGTCCAATAATCCCAAAGGAGAGAAAAATATTGCCCGTCCTAAACCCCGCTCGGTGAAAAGCCGTACGTTAAATCCAGAAAACAGAATAATTTTTTTTCCATTCCCGCAAAAACACATCTCTCTATGCCAGCAGAGTGTTGGAAGTTTATGGAGGAGTAAAAAAAGGCGAAGCGGTGGGGGATAGGAGGGGCGTCAGATAAAAAAAAACAGCACGGAGGATGAGGGGGGCAATGTGGGGTCCCGTGTGCGGGTGGTAGGGAAAGGGTGTGTGTGGGAGCGACGGGGCGGGGGAGGAGATGGGCGTTGGGAGGTGGTGGAAAGAAAATCACGGTCGAGGATGGCAAGGAATAGGGCGAGATCAAGAAAAAGGGAAGGGAGTGGAATGAGAAGTTGGTCGCGTAAAGCGTCGACGACAAAGGACCCCGCAAGAGGGCGGAATAAAGAGAGAGTCGAGAAAGAGGGAGGCTGAGAGGGCGAAGAGCAAAACGAGGGTGGCACACGGGGAACGGGATTCAGCCATGGCGTGATGGGAACGAGGCCGAGGGAAAGAACCGAGCGCAGCAGAAGTCGCTCCGCGATCACTGAGAGATGAGGTATGGGCAAGTTTGTATCCGGGACCTGGCCCACCCTGGTCGGCCGAGGCCGAAAAGTTTTAGAGGCCTGAATCGGCAAGACTATAAGGAAAATTTTGAGTCAAGTTTTAAATGCTCCGATTTTTTTCATCAAGAATCAAGAGAGAGAAAAACTTATCATCACGAACCTCTTACTTCCTAAGCAAGGATGTTTTCACCTGTAGGTTTTCTTCTACTCACAAAAGCAAAACAATCGTGTCAATCTTTGTGTGCAATGGGATCTCCATATTTTAATTGATATATTTTGTTTGAGCATAAGAAAATGTTTCTTCAGCTGGAATTAAAAATAATGTCTAAAAATGAGTATTTATTATTATGTAAAACAAAATTGCATGTAACATAAAAAACCTTCTCATAACTAACCCTCTGGGCCAAGTCCATGTTACCATTTCCCTATTCTTACCTTAGGGCCAGGTCAACTCACGGCCTGGGCAAGTTCAAGAAATTTTTTTCTTTTATTCCACTCTGGAATCCACCTTGGAACGCGGTAGGTGAATTCAATTTATTCTGCGAAAATACATGCAGGTTTCCATGACTGCATTCAAGACAACAATTTGATAAGTATATTTAATGATAAACTCGGGTCCATGTACAGAGAATCGAAACCTTCCAATATCATATTTAGACTAATCCACGATGGCACCAGGAATAAGTGAACCGCCGATCTTCTTGACGTCGAGTACAAAAATGCAAACCGTTTCAAGCCACGAAGAGCATGCTTTACACCATAGTTCCTGATAAGTTAATTGCAGCATTTCATCTTGAGTAGGAATGGATTAAATAGCGACCCGATGCTAATTCATAAAAATGACTATTTATAAATATCGTAACCCAGTTCTTCATTCCTACCATGTCGTACACCTTACGCGTCGGTGTTTGCCGACTAACTTGACGTACACTTTCCAGGCCTAAGTTTACTGAAAGTTCGTTTCTGGACCAAACACATGGTGACGATCACAAGGGAGAGGACCGGAAGGAAGGGGCGGAGGTGAGAGAGGGGTGCGCTCGGCGGTTGGTGGGACCGTCGGGCGATGTGACAGCATCGGCTCCAAAGATGACACTCTCTCCCTCTTGGGACGAGAGGCGGTGGGCGAAGGTGATGCCTGGGGGGAGGGGATGAGTGCACCGCCTCGGCTGACTTAATTTGAGAGCAGCGGAGTGGGAGAGTGCTAGCGGCCGACGTCACCTTTCCCACCCCGCCGCCTTCTCGTGCTCCTCCGCCTCACCCTCCCGCCTCCCGTCAGTTTCTCTCTTTCCCATTCCCCCACCCCTTTATCCTTGGACCAGTTCTCCCATCTCCACGTGGTGATAGACCACCTTCCCCCCTCCCTTCGCCCTCCCCCGCAGCCCTCGGTGCCTCACGAGGTCAGCCCGGAAACGGGGCACCCCCGGACCTCCGCCTAGTGCTCGCATGTCTTCCTTTCCCCCCTGGGGAGCGAAGGTGGTTTATGGGTTTGGGGGAAGAGAATGGGGATTGAAAACCGTCGGGTTTGAGAGACGAAGAGGAGTGAGAGGGAAGCGATGGTGGGTTTTGGGATTAGCAAAGAGGGTTTTCGGGGCGAAATTACAAGGGCAGCTTAAACACTCTAGTGATGCTTATTAGAGTTAAGGTTACTGCTCTGTCAACTCCCAGTCTTGCGTCCCTGCGTCACTCACTCTCATTCCTATTACGCCTTCACGCTCTTAGCCTTTCTTTTTCATTCTTGTCAGCCCTTCGCAGCATCCTCCCATTCTCTCTCCCTTTTAACCCTTCTTGGTTATGGGGCGTCGTGTTTTTCCAGGTTTGTGCCTACCCCTACCTTTATCCTTGTTTCTTATGCCTTACGAGGCCATTAAATTCCTCTTCCAAGGGAAAGTCGTTGGATTTGAAAGGATAAGTAGAGTTGCTGAATTTTTCTTGCAAAAATGGAGTTAAACAACAAGGAGGAAAATAAATACAGAGCAGTTAGGACGAAGCCTTCCCAACAGCATCAGTATTTGGCAAGACACGAAAACAGGATTACATGTTATATTCGCTGAAGGGTACAAATTAAAGAAATAGCGTGAAATAAATTATTGGAATTATTTTTTAGGCATCTATGTATGCATAAAAGACAACCAAATGGCTCTTTTTCAACGTAGACATCAGCGTTTCTTTATTGCTACCCAAGGATTAATTTAAATCGTATTTGTTTTTCAAAAAAAGGTTTATTAGTCATAATACCTAAAAATTAATGACATTTAACATTTATTGAATAAACAATATTAATATTGTTTAAAATTATTTGTTTAAGAATTAATTAACGATAATTACCAATTTTTGAGTCTGATTCACTATATATTTCTTTACTCATAATTAGCTGCAAGCGTCAAATTCGCTTGAAATTAAAGCATGGGATATTAGAGTAAGATGGCAAATGTTACTGAGATTAGGCTGTCTCTTTAGGAAAATATTAGGACTGTATTTTCGCTATCTCTATTATAAATTAAGTCTGAGAAACCCGATAAGGCTTTGGTTTTCTAGACGCTTACCAGAATATCTTTATTTGAAAAACAAGATTTTATTATGGAGCCTAAATGCATTTCAAGTTTGCGATAATTCATTTTAAAACAGTTAAATGGTGATTTTTTGCGCATTTGAGTCAAAATAGGAATTGAAAAGCATGATATCAATTTGTGGATGCCAAAGTTTTTGTCGGCAACTAGTTAATTAAATCGTTGAAAAACAATCGTTTTCCAAGAACACTTTGGAAGGAAATTGTTACTTTAATTAGGTTAAGAAGTGTTTCGTGTGAAAGAAAAGGTTGGTGGAGAACCAGATGAAAATAGCATGAGCTAAAATTGCTTTCGTCATGAAGAGGAAATTTTAATGACCAAATAAGTAACGGTGACAGAAAGTGGCGTAGAGGGGCTGATTAGGATTTAGCCTCCCCTAAAATTTTAGTCCCAGAAGAATAGTTAACCTAGTACAATTGACAAAATTATGCAAAGTGAAATTTTCACCTATGCTAAGAAAAACACCAGCAAACAATAAAATGTTAATAGAAATCAATAATAAATATGCATATGAAATGCGTTTTGACCGGAGAAATGATGGTTTAGGCAAGGTAAACTTGGCAACAATGTGTCAGTATTTTCACCGTCCTCGAAATTATTTTCAGGTTACGACACCGGCGACAGACAAGGAAGGATTACTTATGTGTGATGCGGATTCCGTGCGTATAGTTTGAAATCACCCCTTGCCTAAGGCTTTAGAAGAGGTGGCTTGCTGAGTGATATGCAAATTTTAAATAAATAACAAATATTTCTGAGTACTTGTGGTCCAAGGGAATAAGATTTACGAGGAAGATATATAAGGAAGTATAGAAAAGAGCAGAGCATAAAATGACCTCAAACCACACATTATGGAAAAGAAAACACAATGAATAGGTGACAGTTATAGTCATTAGGGATTTTCCCCGAATAAAGTAGGATGGGAAACAGAAATTGAGGTTTCACGAATAAGATCGAAGTACAAATACGTTGGTCAAATAAAGTCTATTAGTAAATGAAATAATTAAAAGTGGATAAAAAAGTGAGGGATAGTGAGTCAGTAAAACGAACTTCCGATTGAAACACTATGAAAATATAAATATTATTTTATGGTACCAAAGAGTGAATAAAAAAGGAAATAATTAAACTAATTACCCTTCTTACTATTCATCAAATGTTATCACATTCCTGTATATGCCCACATTATCTTCATCGCAAGATAAGGTCACATGATCTATTGCAGAACGAGTTATGTGAAAATTTATGTGGATTGACTAATTATTTCCAAATACTTAATGTGCTAGGTCTTGAAGATAGCATTAGTATTAACTAATCTCAGAAATTAAATGTAAAAATATACGACGCAGAAAGAGAATCCTAATGTGAGTAAAAATAAAACCAATGCTCTCTCTCTCTCTTGGCCTATTTACTCTCAGTAATCACAGTGACTGTTACCCATCACAGACATGTAGTGTCATAACATTTGCTAATTAAGTGACATACGCGTAAAAAACCTAAGCATGACTTTATGAGACCCTTTTCAAAGTTCCCAAGAATAATCTTAGTCTTTCACCTAAGTCGTTATTTAAATGCGTGAATTACACAGATTCCCAGAATTCTCTATTAAATCCACTTCCGTCCTTCCGTCCTATTTATTAAATGCATCCGCGCAAATGGATTGTTTCAATTTTTTCCGGGTCGATTTTATGGTGTGAAAAGATTTATGAGGACCTTTTTCGATCGTATCCTAACCTATTCGATATCTCATTGAACCAAAACACGCATTAATCATATGGCAACGGTGGAGGTACAAAATGGTTGGGCGACTAAGTAAAAGAGCTGAGGTCATCCTTGACGCTAGGCTTCCGGCATTGCAAGGAGGTATTGAGGGTCAGAGTGAGGACGGGGTGCCGTGAAGGCTGGCGTGCGATGGGAATTGCGATTGCGGGGAAGGGAATGGAGGAGGAGGGGAATAGAGGTCGTGAGCAGCCCGTAATACTCCGCTCCACCTCGGATGAGAAGGGAGGCAATGGGAGCGGCGAAGGAGGACCAAGCCGTCGGGAGGGAGCGGGGGTGGCGGGCGGGCGGGCGGG
>LYUA01003633.1:70190-80838 GCA_002093875.1 Calopteryx splendens
CTTCACCCTCCGCTCAACAACGTCCTTACATTCCTCCTCCAACTAATCCCCGCCCTACTCCCCATTCGCCTCCTCCTCATTTTTCGTCACGCGGCCAACATTTCATTCACCCCTCCCCCCTCTTTCATCCTCCCTCCCTCACCCACTGCGCCTTTTCCTTTTCCTCCGTCCGTGAACCCACTCACGGCTTCTGGCTCATAATCCACCCCACACACACCCCTCCCCCCGTTTCCCTTAAAAGCTTCCTTCTCCTCCATCCGACCCCTCTTCTGTCATAACCTCTATTCCACTCTCTCTCTTTTACTCCCGGCTTTGTCATCGCATCTCTTTACGTGTTCGGTACGCATACTGTTATCTTTGTCTCGATAAATGTTTACATTAGTTTCCGCGCAATTACGGCCGCCATTCTAAAAGTTACATCGGCATTCCTTCTCATTATATATATATATATGTATGTATGTCTCTCCTTTTTCAGCTCTCGCACACTCCGACACCTTCCCCCTCCTTCCACGCTCGGAGGGTGGGTGGGGACTTTTGGGCGGCCGAGTGCGGGAAAAAAATCCCAAGTCATCCCGATGACCCTGATTGAAACAATTGGCAGTAATAGGAGTCCTCGAGGTGCGCGTCAGTTTATATATTTCGGTCTCTTTGCCTTCTATTAAAAAATATATAAAATCCCGGAAGAAGAAATTTTTTCGATGGCGAATCGCCCAGAGGAAGAAGACCATTGTTTGAAGGCCAACGGAGGGGGCGGGAGATGGGAAATAGTTTTTTCGAGGAGGCGAGAGAAAGACCGCGGGTGGGGGGGAGGGTTTGAGGAAGTGTAGTGAGGATCTGGAGGGGGTGAGGAATGCGGCGAGGTGTGGATTAAGGTGGAGAGTGGTGGGGGAGGTGGAAAAATGAAGGAACGCACGGGCGTTATTCGTCATGGCTGATGAGCGTAACACGGTTTGATCAACAAAGGGCGGCTCTTTGCTAATGTTAAGGCAAAAAAGAAACAACGCCCTCCACGCGAGTGTCCGGGGGTGTCGTTGGAGGATTGGGTGGGGGAGAACACGGCTTCCCTCTCTCTCCCTCCCCGCTCCATCGGAAGTTACGCTAATGACCTGGCGGGGAACACGGGGAGCGGCAAAAGGCACTTTCACCACACATCCACTGGGTGGAGTTCGGGGGAGTGGGACCGCATTCGTGCGCAAACCGCTCGCGTCATCCCGGAGGCTACACGCAAGCACATGAGCGCGCACACATTCTGCGAGGTCCTACAAAAAGTCACGCCGCCCGCGCGGCCGCCGGGAGAAAAATACACCACTCATAAAGAGAGCGACGGTTTACACTTTTTATATTTGAAAATACCAAAAGAGGAATTTTATTGGATAATTTTTTTAGTCCCACGCGAATAAGTACACAATAAGGGCTGGCAACTCGCTTTGCTAACTCATTCGGATGTTTCCTTCCTTGAGTAACGCGTGGGAGAATTTCATTCACTCTGCCCCAATTAAAAATATGGATGAGTTTTCATTTGTGTGCTATGATTTTAATCAGACACGGATACAAAAGTTATACAGGCTTTGATAGCGCTATTCTCATAGTATGAATCAGTTTCCTTTCTTCCTGTTCTACCCCAAATGGGAACTACTTGGTATAAATGCAGCAAAAGCAGAGGCAAACGAAAAATAAAGAGACTAAAAAACATATCCGTATAAAAATGATACATTGAAAACTAAAATTATGACAGAAATAAAGTGAAAACATGTTCCCTTATAACAATATAGTTACATTAGTCAATGTTCTAATTTGAAAACAAAAAAAAACTATTAGCGGGAATTCTAACAACTATATTTAAAACTCGTTTGCGAGCATTTAACACTCATTTAATGCTTTAGAAAAAATTGCCTTTAATATTTTTGCAGCAGATATACGTGCTAAGGAAAGGTGTTCATTAAAATAATATTGTATTATTGTTTTCAATCGTGATGTTTGCTTTGTATTATCGATTACCTTTTCTTTACCGTCCTTGCACAGGATATTTGCAAATTATTTTCTTGTGTTGCCAACATTTTCACTCCCTTAATTTTTCGCTTCGACCCCATTATTTATAAAACCGTTATCGTTCCCTTTCTTAACACCGACAAAAAAACGTGAGGACATTGACTGCCCGAATACTATATTAAATTCTCTCCCCCACGGTTCATTCGTATAATTACGCACATCTCACTGAAAATTCAAGATATTATTACTTCAATTACTTTTGAGCAAGTGAAATATTTTGACAGTATCTACCAGCGATAACGGATTTTTATGCCAACCTTTTGAAATATGAGCAATAGGCTTTCGAATATACTTATAGATTCACACATCCTTCCTCGCCTCGCACAATTCGCTATCAAGAAAATTATAACAGTTAAAGAAACTTGCAAGTATGATAGAAAGACCTGTAATGCTTTTTACATATATAATATTGCTGCGGGTCATATTTACTCGCAATAGAATATTAAAGGGTTAGAAAGGTGTAACGTGAATTATTCAATTATGTAAATTCTTCGCCATCAAGTGGCTCATTTTACCTAATGTACTCGTGCATCACAAAGATTCATATCAGGGTGATTTTGTGGTCCACGATAGTAAAACGAGGAGAAGTGTGACCTTAGGCAGAGAATGATGTTCCGAGAGCCCTTTCACTTCTACCTCTCTGTAGAGGTATCACTTGCACCTACCAACCCTGCGATATGGACTATTTCCAATAATTCACAGCAAACTTTACTTCATCCATGCAGCCCAACATAGAAATGCTGCACTAGTTCTTGCCATCAAACCGCTAAAAAATATCCTTTTTCTTTTTTAATGTTATATTTTATTTATTTAATCAAGTACCCAAGATTCTCATTTACTGCAGTAATATTTCACAGTTGCAAGAGCAATCTATCGTGTTGACACCATTCATAAGAGCATTCATTGTTCCAAGGAGATCACTTCTCTGCTAACGATTTCTTACGTTTCTCATTTGCTACCGTCAGCTGACGCTCAAACCATTTGCCTGAGAGGGGCTAACCCTTGGATTTTTAGTTGGCTCCAGAAGATCCCGTACTGCAATAGAGCCTCCGCGAGTCACACTAGGCAGGTGTGCGTCGCAGCCAACGACACACACCTTACGTAATTGACGAGTAATTATTTAAGTAAGACCTTTATGAACCTTCCAGCTGCTCATTATTATGCCTCGGCCGCCAATTGTGTACCAGAAAGACTATTCCAGCACTGAAGCAAAGTAATCAACCTGAATGACACTAACAACACTCTGACACAATTTTAGACACTAACAACTCATATTCGGAATAAAAGTTTCTTTGCAGAAACCACTTCAAATTTTTGCTAACCGAACCAGGACTCTGCACTTAAATTGTCATTGCCAAGGGAATTAAGGCTTCGCAAGCCATTATATAGGTAGCAAGAAGGTGAGGGGGAGTGGGAGTTCATGAGACCTCAGTGAAGTGGGATAAAAGAGTAATAGTAAGGGGGTAAGGAGGAGAGGTAATACGTAAAACTAGCCGGAGTTGGCCAAAATGGGGGGAGGTGAGGTTAAGTTTTTGGATAATCTGAAAACATGTGGAGGTTTAACTGTTCGGTAGAATCAAGGAATGGTGAAGATAAAAAATAGGAGTGGAAAGGAAGAACATGATTATTCAGTCTTACATTATTTCTCTTTGCTAGAACAATTTCTAATTATTTAAAAATCCTATATTCTCTCCCTCCATATTGTGTATAGCACATTTAGCGAAAAATCACTTGAATACTCCTCATACATAAGGTGTTTGGGGAAGTTCGATGTGATGTCAGTCTAAAAACCAGAAATTTATTTGTCCACTCACACGAGTGGTTTTGGAACTACCTTGACAAGTAGGTAAAACATAAGTGTTGAAATGTGTGCCGATTAATAAAAATTTTAAGTGGGCTATACATAGTTATTTCGAATACGTAAGGAGACTGGTTCCTATCTCTGTGCCACCTGCGGTTTACCAGATAGTTTTGGTACGCAGAAAATCACCTACCTTTGGTTTCAGCCGGTGGTAACAATAGGGATCACCTGAACTGTAACCGGTTTTCGCCTGTCGGTAACCGTACGCTCTACCCTTGTAGACTACCACGATTAATTTTACAGTGATATGCTTCCAAAAACCTCCTCAGTATATGGACATTTAAGAATAAATAGATCAGGCAGAATTTTATTTGCAGTTAAGAATTAGACAACACTGAAATATTTACTGAATCATATTTATAAAAGTTTTGGTATTATCAGAAAAAACATGTGCTCACCTAACATAGAACAACGTCAACAACGTTTATCAAGTATTTTACAGGGAAAATCAAGTTAAAAGAGTTACACCTCGGAACAATAAAGGCAGTGGAATAATCGGTGGTTATTTAGACGTTTCCGCAATAATTTTGGACATGTTGTTTTAAAACTGGTTGTGACGGCAAGGATCATCGCGGGTCACTTTAGCGCACATTTACTTTGAATTCACTTCAATCACATCACCAAAGATAACGAAGTTTATTCTTGGCCTATAACCAGTAAGCCTATTTATAAAGTTCTGAAGTGTAAATAATAATGAAGGAAATTATTACAAAAGTAGTCTATTCAAATTTATCTTTAGTTGTATACCTATAGCATTCCAAATGAAAAAACAAATCTACTAATTATATAAGAGGGTGGCCACAATGGATTACAGCGCGAGTTACAGGACGGCTTTCTACAAATATATAGAAGCAAGGAAATCCGAGATATTGAGTGCATGCGGAATAGCTTCTTGACATCAGACACTTAGATCTCACTCAATTCATAAGAGTATTTTTAAAAGAAAGAACATAGCTTATCTAACGCGGAGATACGCTAATATATTTATGCGGGAATAAATGCAATCATTACATTTTGACGAAATTAATGTGATCCTTCTAAATAATTGGAAAAATCACTGTCTCAATTCCTAACTAATGCATTGTTTTTCGATAAAACAGGCTGCCAAATTTAAATCAACGTGCCTGATAGTGCACGAGATATCATTTCTGCTGGAGTGGAACAAGAACTTCTTCTTTTTTCCCTTTCAGGGAGCCACTCTGCCACACCACGCGTCGACAATGGTTTCCTATGTTTCCAGACCTCGTGTTTCGATGGCAATCTCGTCCGAGGGAATATATACTCGGATAAACATCGACGATGTCAGCCACAGCATTCCCCATCGCCACAGCAGAGTAAACGAGCACACCTACCCTCCATCTCTCTTCTACACGTCACTGTCACTGAGACCGCCAGAGTTTCGTCCGATATTCACGCACGCAAATCAGTAGCTTCAACCTTAGGGAGTTGATTAATCCAGCTATATATTGCTTCCCGAGGCAAACTCGCAGCAAGCCGTTGCCCCCGCTGATCACTGCCATTTTAGCCACGCCCTACTACCTCTTGGTACGCCTTAGGTGAGGTGATGGCACAAATCAAGTCACATTTGAAACCGACTCTGTTAATTCATTAACAGCACCCGCAGACAACTCCTCCCTACAAGACACGTACACTGAGAATGAGAGGATCGCGGTGCGGAATGTCGAAATTGATCAGGTCTCATGTATTTCGGTGGTGATTTCATTCCGAGCCGCATGTATGCATACCTGAGTCTACTCTCTATCTTATACTAAAAATCCGTTACGAGGGCGTGAGGCAGGGGGTGCCAGATCAGCAGACTTTAGGGTATTTGTTGATTATAAGCATTTCGTATTGGGTTTTACGGAAATCCGAGTCACTGTGCGTCATGTTTCCTACCGTTGTGTTAAGAAATTACGCGAGGGAAAAAGGATTCCTTCTATCGGTCTATTTGGAAGTCAATTTCATTTAACATCTTGATATGGTCTCGTCCACTAATGTAAGGTGCCGCAAAAATAATTGCCTCTGTGCCAGCATTGAATGTGAAAGACTTGCATTTATCTAATATTTTAAGTCATACATGTAATATTCGTGATTCCAGTGGCACCCAATCAATTATTTCCAATTTAAATAAGGCACTTTATGTTTGCTCACAACAATTTTCCACAAAACGGGCAGTTTTTCTCCTTTCATTCTGAAATCATGTCCTAGTGCAAAGGGTTCCATGCAGTGACGTCTGCGTAAGAAAATAGGTACTTTATAAGTAGAATTATTTTTATCGTGCCCCGAATGCAGTGCTCATGTCAAAACTTATAGTATTTATTGAATAAATTCAGTGTATGGCAACTAAGTGATTATATTCCGAGCCCGCAACCATTGTGTAAGTTTTTAAACAATATTTTCACTAGTCAAATATATTCGGCGTGAGTAGGTAATGATGAACTGTTTCACTTTTAGATGTGAGGCCATACAAACCTGAAGGTTCACACGAATGAAAATATATATCGGCTAAAGTGTTACGAGAGCATTCTCTTACTTATGACGCTTTCCTAGCCCTATTTGTAGAGCGCCACTACTTCCGTGCAATCCTCCACTCCAAAATTTCGTATCAGGAACCCCAGGTTCTCCCTTTCATTTCCCAACAACTTTGAGATAAAATGCTAAAAAGTTGGTCGCCAAATTAATTCTTTTTCGAGGATCAAGTTATCAAATTCCAAAGAAAGGCCAGCCAAACACACTTTAAATTAGTATTTCACGATTTAAAAAAATACCTCACTTCCTAAAGTAAAAGGGAGTGATATGTAAGGGTATATCCCTCATCCAACAAGAGCGATAGATTGATTGCAAAATGATGAAATGTATACAATTTGGTACACAGCTCGCTTGTTGGTACTTCAATGAATGAATAAAAATGAAATACCTACTTTATGAAGTCTTGATAGTTTTTAACAATTCCCATAGCGACATGGGGAGCATACCTACCTTCACACGCAATCGAGATATGTTCGAAGAGGAAGAGAAATAAAGGATAATTGCGGAAATCGATTTGGATTTTGGACATATTTGGATGGATTTTCAATGAAGTTATTCAAAGTGAGAGAGAGTAAAAGAACTTTATGCGAGGACGAGCAAACTAAAATTTAGGATTTATTAAAAGAGTTCTGGGGAAATATGACGAGAAAGTGAAGGAGCAAGAGGAGAAGTGTCCCACTAGTTGAGATTCAGGTTGAATATGCTGCTAGCATACTTAATGGAACAAAGTTGATTTGATTGCTTATTTAAATCATACACAGTGAAAAGAAGTAAGATTTATTAAATATGTAATGATGAACTTAGTAACACACTTTTACTATCAGGATTAGCTTGGGAATTACTTACGGACCAAAAGTCAAATTATAGATTAAATCACCTGCATAAATTAGAAGCTGGTTACTCTTGTGGTGATGTTAAAAATGTTTTTTACCCCTTATCACTAGGGAAGATCATGAAAATTAGGTTATTATCAAGGGCCGGATCAAACACCTAAAAAGTCACAGAGGAAACAATTTTGTAACCAAGTAGCCTTGTTTACAGCCATTATCTTAATCTATCCTAATTTAAAGTTATTGTAACCACTAGTAGTAGCTCGCTCCGTAAGGTAGGTAATCATTTTAATACTTAGATACTTTACTGCATGTCAAACTGCTTACCATGCCTTCAAACCCGCTACCACGATCCATTCTCAGAGCGCAGGTCCGGATAAAAAAAAATCACATACCTAGATAATATCTCTCGAAAATTCTCATCAAGGTCTCCTCTCCCTCTCCACTCGAAATCAACCGTGTAAAAGAAGGTCGATCATTATTTTTTTTAATTTTATTAAAGTTAATAGTTAATTCCTTTCATATCCTTTTCAAGAAACCTTTTTTTCTGAGCGCAAAAGATAAGAATGTGTCCTTGGGATTCATTGTTCCTGAGTAGAAGGATCGAGAGAAATGAGATTGTTGTGTTTAGCAAGAAATTTCTATGGTCACGACGCAAATCTCACTTCCCACATCCCTTTTCACACCCTTCTCCTTCTAATTCCCTGCAGATTCCCTTTCCTTCCTCTCCACCACTGTTCTCAAACCACTTCCCAAAACCCAATCCCTGCGTGGTCCCCTCGCTCTTCAAAATTAAATCAAAATGAGAACGGCTTCCGCGGAGTTGGCGTGACATTTTGGAGTGCTAGAGTTCTCCCCTCCCCACGAGAAAATATGGTTCACCAACTCCGCATTATCTCCTCGAGAGCAAACATTTCATTTCCTTCCCCTCCCACCTCCAGATTTCACCCTTCTTCCCCTCCCCTCTCCATAACTACCTCACTCCCGCCGGGAAGGGAAACAAGAGGACGCAAAAGAACTGCCATTTAGCCATTCTGGTTTGCCACCAACTGAAATATTCCCGGTTATTAATTAAAATAACCTAACCCACGGGAACACTTCTTATTTTAAAAATGGTGAGAATCTAGGGCGGGTTCCGCGTTCAGTGAAATTAAACAGCGCTGGGTGCATATGTTTTCCTAAAATAATATCGTTAACTGTCCCAAAATTGATATAAAACTATATTTAAAATATTTACAGTCACAGTACATACCTATAGTGTTTTCTACCATCTCGACTTAGGTTATAATTTCCTATTTGAACGAGTTTAATGCTGAAGTAATTGAAATATTGCCAAATGAAGAGAGGGAGCTTTGAGAAAGAATAGGTCTCACTATTATCGAACCCTGATACTACATTATCTCGAACACCAATGATATACCATTTCCTTCCAAGTATGTATAACCATGAAGCATTTATAATGTTTATTATATTATAAATTATGAATTACAAGCATGTCCGAGGCGTAATATAAGTTTAAAGGCTAAATAACATATGGACGCATCGCTGACAGGCCGTTAATCTAAAATTTCTAGGTCCATGCCTCCCAAGTTCACCGATACCTAAGTTTTAAGTTTTTCACTTACCCTGCAAGTAACTGTAGGGCTTAAAATGTGCAGGAAAAAATATTTTTTATGGTTTTTTGAAAATTTTGCACATTTTTTTATCGATAGTTAAAATTTAGTAGAAAAACATCGGCTATAAATAATTATCACGTAGAAGCGAGCCATCAAGATATAAGTTTACCGACCCTGACTTTGATGGGACTGGTATAGTAAGTTGGCATATTTAATAATACAAACGAATGTACTAAATATATAGCAATAGCAGAAATAAAGGAGATTTTATGGCGTCATTAAAAATAATGAAAAAATTATAGCACTGCGGAATGACTGTCTCTATAAACTCTGGTTATTTCGAAATAAAATTTCTGGAAAAGTATTTTAATTCCTCTGCATAACACTAAAGAGAAAATTTTCTAACCAAAATTGTGATAAAGGCGGCCATTTCACTTTGCTCAGACGCTTTTCGAAGATAGGGTTCTCACCCAAGTTCGCTATTAAGAAAACGGTGCAGGGAAGCCGTCAAATGCGTTTATTTACCAAAGAAACTTAACGTGGGAATCGTTGAAAGGAGGACAGTGCAGCGCACAGATGAGAGCGGGCCATGATGGCTAATTTCAAGAAAATGTATTCATTACGCAGCACAATACCAGACGAGATATCAAATTATGAACAATAACAAAGAAATGAGATCTCATTTCAGATACAATAAACTCGTTTCGATGATGGAAGTTTTTACTGTGAACATAAAACAAGAAAACGGTGAGGAAAATGTGTACCGAGGAAAATAATTAGGCTCGTGTTTATTCAAAGAATCAAAACTTCCTTTAATGTCTACGGGCGACTACAAGAAACACCCGGAAACTCAAATGACGCATAATCTCGCCATCCAGCGCGATTTTTACAATAGCATCCGGCATTCATCATTAGTAAATAAACCGGAATTAAAGAAGGTTTTCCCCAAAGTTTTAAATGCTTCCCAAGCGTAATTAAATCCAATTAAAATAACAGGTAATGATAATAAGTTTCATGACTGGTTTTGGGAATGTTAATTCCTGCCTCGCTAAAACACTACCTTGATGGGTGAAGTGAACAAAGCATAGAGATATTTCTACCATGAATACGGAAGGACAAACTACGATTGCTACAGATTGTTTTATCTATACCACTACGGTCAAGACAGCATATTCTGATTGGAACCCATTTAAATTTTGTTAGGTAAATATCTAATAATTTTAATTTTTAAGAAGTATCATCTATCTATTAAATTTTTATATAAATAGGAAATCAGACCATGTTATTGTGGATAATAATTTTTCAATCCAGACATCACAAAAAACAAAGTGGCCCACCACACGAGGTTTTTCACAAAAAACATTATCTGTGAGGTGGTAAACAATTTCTCAATTCACAGGCGTGCGCGGAATGACGGAAAATAACGTGAATTTCGGCTGCACTTAACTGAAAAAAAACACTCATTTCTTCCAATTATTACACTTTCCTTCAGTTCTTGAAAAAAAATAAACAATGAAGACCGGATACTTATGTAAACCCAAAGTCCACTTAAAATTTTCATAACACTCGATGATCGAGTCCCTTTTTCACCCTCCCCCCATTCGCCCTATGCCCTTGATCCCTCACCTCCCCCCATCCGAAAATAATCCAACCCTACCTCCATCCCCACCCGCCCCACACCCACTCCCTCCTCGACAACCCCCACCTTACGGCACTTCACTTTTTTAGTCCTCTCCCGTACGTCATATCCCTCGCAGCAAAAA
>LYUA01003635.1:22958-35582 GCA_002093875.1 Calopteryx splendens
CGGAAAACCAATTCGAATTCAGGAAAAACCGAGGAGCAAGGGAGGCTATACTCAGCTTAAGGGTAGTGGTCGAAAAAATGATACACATAAACAAGCCGTAATATGTGGCATTCGTGGACTTGTAGAAGGCCTTTGATAAAGTCGAATTGAATAAGATTGAAAGAGTCGCCCAGAGTGATTCCGGCATTTCAATGAAAAATTTCCAATGTTGCCACGGGAGATTTCATATAACTCAGTGTGCTAAATAGGTAGTACAAGGTCAAGGGTTCGCCAGCCAAGTTAGCCTAGGGGCTCACCAGTGGTCAAATGGACCAAAAAACCTCATTGTCTTAATTTCACCTTAATGGCATTATTAATAAAGTTAGAAAGTTAAATAAAAATAACACGTTAATTTAAAAGTTGGCCATAACTTTTTTGGGAATTTCTCCTCAAGTCTGTGCATTCATGGAACAATAGTATTTTGTGGCTTCAAAAATGGATCTGGAGAGTAAGTCGGTAACAAAGAAGTTATTGTGGAAAAGCATGGAGAACAATAGTAGAAAAGATAAAAATATGAGAATGCCATATAAATGTAGGCTTGATGACATGCTGCGCTTGAATCATGTGGAGTGGGGAAAATCTAGGTATCTAAAAGGGAAGTGTAAGTGATGCTAGGAAAGTTTGAAAGGATTGGCGATAAATGGAGAGAGTGAATGGGGTCTTGGGTTAATGGGTTTTTGTGGTTAAAAATTAAGAATGTTGAGAAACAGCTGTCTCCCCATTGAGATCCCTAGGAATATCACTATTTTATTTGCTGCAATGTTGCCAATTTTTTCAAAGTGTTGTGGATAAATGTGAAAGATAGGCATGTATGTATACAGCAAGTAGCATGATTGGAGATTTAAATTTACCTGTAAAAAATTTTATATTCCTCACAAGTTCATTCTAAAATTGAATATGTCGCAACAAGATGGTACCCCAATTATCATATATACTCAATTGGATACAGACAGAGATTTTAAAAAGCTAAAATACATTTCTGGGCTATGTCAACTACAAGTTGGCCTTATAATTTAACAATATTGACTAAAAACTACTGTTATATGAACTACAGATATAATCATTGCACCATAGGCACATGGTTAGTAACATAGTCTTTCTTTACAAGTTTTTTCGATAGTGATATTAATTATCCTGAACTCGCTTGTCTAAAATTTTATTCCCAATACCACAGCATAACTCAAAATCTGATGATTTGTTTTTGGAATAAGCATACTAATGCAATTAAATTTATAATGCATCACTAAATCGCATTGAAAGACTTAAGCGATATTTTCTCAGGAAATAACCTTCATGTTTAACTCTAGTTTTAAGTAAATCAAAGATTTGAATATTTAAAATATTTAAATTAAAATGTATTGTATGTTGAATAATTTTTTTTCAATTTTGATAATATTTTATGACTTTATTTTTTGGATAATTATTTTTTCATGTAACTTCATAAATTTATTTTTTTTACATTATTAAACCAACCATTTTGTAAGTGGGGCTTCCCGCCTACTGTAATGATAAATAAATATAATAAAATACAATGTTATAATATGATTCTGGCAGCTGTTTTCATGAACACTCATCATTATTAATTTAGGTATTAAATAAATGTGTATTTATTTCATTTTATTGTAAAAAATAATTTAATAAAATCGAATTTGGTGGAGGGCATGAAAAATGAACGAGAAAATTTTGATATGATTTAATATTAGTGCACTAGCACTCATTTCTAGGTGATGCTGACTTCTACTTAAATAACTTAATTATTGTTGTCGTTAGCATACCATCCCTATGCAAAATTGCACCATTGAGAGGACTGCGAGCATATTGGAAGAGCGAAATATTAAAAGTATTATTTGATCTGAGAAAGTCACCATTTAAAATGGGAACCTGTGGGGCAAAACGATAATATTTTGTTTTAGAGAGTGGATTATGAGAAATATAATGTGTAACCTTTATCGAAATGGCGTGTACAGTAATAGTGACATAACAAATTTAATGTGTTTAATAATAGCCGTAAATTCGTTTGTTCCAATTTCTTGTTCAAGTAATTTAAAAAAATTTCTGAACGTTCATTTAAGGTTTCCATCGAGTGTGTCTGTTGATACCAATAGCATGCAGGTAAAAACAATGGCTGTAGTGTTTTATTCCTGAGATAATAATAGATCATTTGGATTATAGTGCTTGTTAAAACCTTCATGAAATCTAGTTCCCCGATTAATTTATGAACGCTGACGTCAGTAATCTGATTGATATTTGACCCAATGAATGGATTATAGTGCATCGTATTGTAGTTAGCGCGAGTATAAATTTTAGCTGCCTTTGAATATGGATAATTGGGCGAAACAAAGTGATTTGTTTATAGTATGTATGTGCCCATTCAGTAGGTACATGTTTAATTTTTGAGAGTTAAATTGAGGGTGAGATTGGATGGCCGAAACAAATACTTGACAGAGAAAACAAAATTTTAGTAATCTATACGATACCCTCCAGCTTTTGAACTACTGCACTGTAATTGGAGGTTTTGTAGTTACATGTGGAGTGTAGATTTTTGAAGGGAATGAAGTTTGTCAACGTACAATTGTGCAAGTGAGAATTTCATTATATTGGCTTACGACTAATCTTTTTAATTTAGGGGCTGACTGGCTCATGTTATCTGTTATACATTTCGGTGCGAACTAATCAAAGTATCTCTGGATGAAAGTTGTGTCAGTTGTAAGATAAACTTTAATTGGGACCATTTGGATGCCAATCAAATCGACCACCTTCCAGCTTGTTTTTTTTTGATTTTAAAATGTGTAATTATTTTGTGATATATGCCCATGTGTTTTCGGCCTCTCAGAGAAGTGTTGAGTTTCATGAATGATATTTTATGTTAAGTTCTGTGTGAATATGTCTTTGATTTTCTTAGTGTATGTGTCTTCATTTAAATTATAACCCATAGCCAGTGGGTACGTAGGTAGGTTATTGTGTAACAACACATGAGAATTTTTATTAGTGGGATAGTTGACTCCCCCTTGAGGTTTAATTATTGAATTTGTTCTTTTATGTGCTTATCAATAACTGCTCTCACATTCGTTCCATTGATGTACCCAAATAATGTTAATTTTTTCCACATCTGTGTCTAATTAACTTCCATTAAAATTTTCATAAATGTTAATTTTAAATTTCTTATTACATGATTTGCAGGTAATGAATGTATCATTAACTGTGCTGCTCTGGACAACTAAATGGATTCTTTCACTGAAGTCATGTGTTGGAAATATGTTCTCCCTCCATTCACTTTAAGATTTTAAGGTCATATTAGAAAATTTACTGGAGACTTTTACAAATTAATTTATTAATGCCAAAGAATCTCTACCTCACCAAAATCACTGTACACTTCCTTACTAATTTTTATGCATTAATTGTGATAACGTGGCTGTAGCATTGCCTGTAAAGTAAATATATCTTGTTCTCAGTTTACAGTAAATATGCGTTTTTGAATTAATTTGTTACAGTATTATAACATGTATGGTCAAATCTATTTGAGTTGAAACTTTTCACACTTCAAGGTGAACTCTCTTTACTGAGGCTCAACATACATTATTTTTGCTTTCTTATTGATGCAGAGCTAAGGTATTATTGCCCATGATGCAGACTAAATTAAGAACTTGTGCTTGGTAGGTCATTGACTGTATTCTACAATTTTAACAGTTCTCCCACATATTCTTTCCTTGCTGTTGAAGTATGCATATATTCTGATTCCTACCAAGCACATTATGAATTCAATACTTAGATCAGTATCTGCTAGGATATCAGTGGAGGGGAAAGATACATTGGTGAAAAGATCCTTAATGTGCCATCTATCAGAAAGTGTGAAAGAAGTTCATTTGGAGCTGAAGGAAAAGGGAGAGGGATATGGAAATACTCTTGATAACACTGATGCTACCAACTCCTTGTGTGTCAGCTTAGAAGCCATCTTCATTCATGGGCTCAAAGACACTTTCATCAACAGAGTTTCAATGGTCATCTCAGGAGATGTTGATCAACGACCTGAGCCCAACTTTTGGGGTCCACTTCTAGTATTCTCTCATAGAGACATTATTTATCAGGTAAAGTGTGACTATCTTTGTATTCTTAGGTTTTAGTAATTGCTAGTGGTCATTAATTTGTGGAGTTTGCATTCCCCTGTATCATTTCCAACACTTTTTTGTTATGTCTGGCCAACTCAGTTTACCATGGAATAAGGAAGGGAAAATTCTCGTTAACTCTATAGAATATTTTTATGGCAGAGTGCTTGAGGATTGGGAAAACAATTTTGCTGTGATGATTTCATGTTCCTAAATTGGCTTGCCTAGAGCTTTCATGCTCGGCAAAAAATGGTGAAGTTTAAGACCTCAAACTCGTCAAGGTCACTTGGGGACCCCTGTCAAGCATGACAAAACTTAAGACGGAGAATCTTTGAAAACTATATGTAGGATGATGGTGAAAAGAGCAGTAGTTTTTCGTTGAGGCTCTTAAAGTTGGACGACCACACTTACATTTTTGTAATACATTGTTGCATAGTAATTAGGAATTAGTTCACTCTGTGCATTGTGCATACAGACAGACGGAAACTTTGAAAACTAAAAATGTATGATGATTAGCGAGTACAAGGGAGACCTTAACAAAAGCACATTAAAAAGAGTCAGTCAGCTGAAGCCATTGCTCTCTTTCATAGGACATTGGTGACAGAAGAACTAACTTTACATTAGACAGTGCGATGTTATGATGGCAGGGAACATTGTTCAGTAACATCACTATCTTTCTCTTTCCATTCTTTATTTTTTGTTGCAATCTTTTCGTGCTACCCCTAGGCCACCTCACCCCCCTTCTCTAGGTTTCATTGATTTCCCAATTATCAATAGAGGCTCCTATTCTCCTAGAGCATTGCAGCAAAACATAACAGTAAGTCTCTCCTTGCCTTCTTTCCCCCTTTGCGCACCTCATTCTTGAAGGCTAGAGATTTTTTAGAATTGATCAGAAGAACAGCCCACTCTCATCAACATTGAAACTATTCCAAGTGTTGAAACCTTCCAATATTGATTGCTAATCATCTGCATCCTTCTTATTAATGTCACCTCCTTCCCCACAAACTGTATGAAAAGATAAATTTTGGCATTCCCCTAAACACTCCCACCATCCGTTACTTGCCACAAAGTTTTCTACACTTAATTCTTCTGCCACCTGCTGAGCCTTCTCCTTTAGCATCGGCCCACTCACACCCAACATTTTAGTGTGAGCATACTTAAACCTCTCGAAAATGACACCATTCACTTCCCAAGCCTTCCCTCTCATGACACTTCTTATTTTGCTCCTAATGTCACAAAAAACTGATTTTTGTTTTTTAAAATGGTGTTGACTTGTGTTCTACCACATTTCAAAATGTCTGGAATTTTCCCCAACGATATTCCCTTCTGGCTCTCCAAGATAATGCTCCTCTTCTCCTTGAGAATCAGCACAATGTTGATTTTACCTTCACTCATTTTAATTGCCACTCTCATTAAATCAAAATTCAAAAACACTCAGGAAGTTTGAAACTAACGAGTTTTGTGTGCTCGAGATTCAGTTGCTCTTTGCCTAAGGTGTTGAAAAACACTATCATTTCGGAACTCCCTGTAGCAATGCCATTGGAGAGCCAACTGGATCATGGGGAATTTTTGGAAGCCATTGGCCCTGGCAGACAGATAATGCCCTAGCACTCGCTATTCTACTGAGCAGATCTCGTTTAAAGAAAGAGATACAATTATGAATCCCTAGGATAGGATAGTAGCACTCCTGCTGTTTTTCAGGCAGTGCATCTTTCGATTTTCAATTTTGGTTGCCATCTTAGGCTGCCATACACTTCCTTCCTGTGGGTCGTGTGGCTGCGAGGCTTTATGAGACACAAACAACACTGGCTCCCTGCCACTTCACCCGCAGGATTGGAAAAAGTGGCCACTTATTGAGGTGGCCATTTAGGCAGGTTTCACTGTATTTCACTTAGGTGTATATGGCTATTTTAAAATGCGACTTGCTTCAACCATGGCAGAATTTGATTAAAAATTCTTTTAATGAAATAAAAAAAAGTATCTGAAAATGTTGTTTTTGTAGTAACTGATTAGTAGTTAAATAATGAAATGGTGTTCAAAATTTTGAAAAGGGCTACACTACACAAAACTTTGATTCTCTCCACTAAGTCTTTTTCCAGGTTTTTTCCATGGACTTTTTCCATAGTGGATGAAATCAAACAACCCTGCTATACTCAAAAATAATGTTTTACCTGTGTTCAAATGCACTTATAGTTGATTTTTTTAAATCCATCCATCATGGTGGTATTTGGCAGCATGGGAAAGGACGGTAAAGGAGAGGAAGGTTGAAGTGGAAAGTTGACTTCAAAGAGTAATTCCAGTAATGGTTCATTCGAGTCTCTCATCAACAGTAAGTGGGGTATCATGTTCCTTTCCCCCTTTTCTGCTAGTTATTGAATTCACGTAACTAACCCCACTGCCAAAAACTGCCTCTCTTTGGGTAGTGAGGATAGTTCTCCAAGACTTCAATACGTACATCATACCCTATATCGCTATACACTGTTATAACTCTGTCGTACACATTTGTCATAAATTAAACAGTTACAGGAGGTGTTTTACAATAGATAGTGTATTCTGTTTGGTTTCAGAAGCTGAAAAATCTAAAACAATAATTCATATAAAAATTAAGCAAATAATCAATTTATATAAATACTACAATAATTTAAATTTTTAGCACCTAAGCCATAATGAGTCGTCCAAGCTTTTTTTTTGAATTAATGTGGAAAAACAAACTTAGAAATCAACTAACGTGTGTAGATTCATGAATTATAGGGGTCATGAAAATCTGGTTTTGATATGCCTAGTCACATTTTAGCATGCATCTCTGACATAAATCAAGCACTTATTTTACTTTTTTAATTAGATTTGTGTATATAGTCATATTTTGTGGTGTATTTCCACTGAGTTGATATGGGATTCTGCCTGTAATTAATTGAGACTCACCTTTTAAGTACTTTAATCATAGTTGATCATAGTCACTGTAAAGTTACAGTACTTATTAAGAAATTGAATTTAATGATGAATATGTGTTGTCTCCTAACAGATTCTTGGCCTGTCTCAAATTCAAACTGATGTTGGCCGCTGTCGAGCATGGCTCCGTCAGGCTTTGAATGATGGACTATTGCCGAGTTACCTTGGTGCAATGAGGCGAGATCCAAGTGCCCTCAGTCCATATTATCAGCGAACTGCATTGCTAAAAGATATGGAACTGCTTGAAGTAATCCAACAACTGGTGCAGGGGATAGAGACCTATCCATTCACCTTGGCCTGTAACTCCAGCGTTCTCAACACATGGACAGATGCACCTCTTTTGCTCTCTGCTCTGTGGACTCCTCCAATGCGTTCCTGCCCTATCCCTTCTGGTGTAGACGTTGTCCGTAAAATGGATGAAAATCCCAGGGAGCAAAGTCCAATATCACTCCATCGACCATCCGACGATTTCCAGGGATTTGGTAGCTCTCCACATGGTTCCTTACTCAGCCAGCCCTCTGGTTTAGATGAAGATGAGAAGCTGAAAATCATCTTAGGAGCAGACATTGGCAAAATCCCAAACAGTGATTGTGGGTCCCAGGGTGATAATGTACAAAAAGTGGAGGAAGCAATAGCAAAGCCAACTGATGAAACCAAAGGGCATGGAAGTGGTGGAGGAACTGATGTGCCTCAACGGACCGAGTTAATGGCCAGTGAGGGAAATTGTGGTAGTTTGGGAAATTCGTTGGCGGGAAGGGTCGGTTGGTCATCGTCATTTGATGAAGTTGCTGACAGAGAAGATGATGAATTAAATGTAGAAATACCAGAAGCTAAGGAAAGGAAAAAGTCACCAATTACCAAGAACTTAGTTTCAGCCAAAGGTCTTAAGAGCCCTGGAGAAATGCAGAGTTACCACTCTTTATTGGAAAGTTATAACCTTCTGTCTAGTTCTTATGTGAAAACTCCTGATTTAAGGGACTTCCTGCAGAAATTTGAAGGTTCTGTTCCTGTTAATGAGTGTCCAAATGTTGAGGCAGAAGACCCTGTAAGTATTATATTTAGCAAATATAAATTAAATTATTCAATTTACAGTTACGTGAGATGTTTAGGTCCTGAGTTTCAGGAAATTCTTGGAATATTCTAGTACATCACAGTCCCCATTTGTGTCATTGTAGTTTTTTCCATTGTATGGATTGGGATTTGAAGTGGTTCCCATGTCTCCAACTGCTCTTTTTGATATTCCTGTAAGTACTACCAGTATTTGAATGTGATGTATATTCAAAATATTCTTTGCTCGTGTTCAGTAGTATTTTCACTTTCTCGTCAACCATAGATAGTTCTCTTTCTTTTTATATGTATATTCTTGTATGGTAAAGTATCAGTGTTTTGTCTTTCACCAGGAATTTCGGACCTTTGTTGGCAAATTAGGGAAAATATCTACTGAGCCTGGCTTAGATTCCCAGAAATATTGTTGTGCCACCTGCAATCTTCCAATTGGGATCACTTCTGGAGATGCTAAGTAAGAAAAATTCTTTTCATGTAATACAAAATATTCAAATGAATATATTTACCTTTAATCCTTATTGATTCAGTGGTGGTGGGGTAACATCCTCACATTCCAATCCAGAGGTCGTGGGTTTGAATCCCACCTAGGTGGGTTTTCTTCCACCACCTAGGGCATAGATTTGTGTGCACATCTTTTTAATGTGTTTAAACACATTTAATTGGGGTTACCCATGTGTGTTAAATAAATTATTATTATTGCTTTAGGGTCTGCTCATTTTTAGGAGCATACTATTGCTCAGAATGTCAACTTGAGGATGAGATGATTATCCCAGCTAGAGTTGTACACAATTGGGACTTCAGAAAATATCCAGTTTCATGCTCTGCTGCTGCTTTCCTGAATGAAATACAACACCAACCACTACTTGATTTGAAAGTTTTGAATCCCAATCTTTACAATGCTGTTGAAGACATGGCTCGATTACAAGTATGTATGGTCACTAAATGAGAGTGAGATAATAGAGGAAACATATATTGAACATCAAAATTACGTGAACCTTTGAACACTTTAAAATGATATTTAGTTTGAAACTGGTATTAGCCTGATATATTTATATCTTTAATTGTTGTGCTGTAATTTTCATTTCAGAATATGAGAATTCAACTGAATTTGCTACGGGCTTATCTTTTCACTTGTCGGGAGCCAATAATTGAAGAGCTTCAAAAGAGAGTTTGGCCTAGAAGTTACTTGTATGAGCATGTACATTTATATTCGGTTTTGGTAAGTGTATTTTCATTTTTCATGAACTTCCGATATGAGTCCATACAGTATGATGTGAGTCCACAAATTTTCTACAGTTTGCATTCAACAACATTTTTCAATCCATGGTTAACCTAAAGAAATGATTAAGGAACTGAGTGATAAAATATAATTGAAATATTAGTATATCAGGTCTCTAATTTAGATGATCTGCTCATAGGAAATAAATTTGGAATATAAATTTTTTTAGAAACTTTTATTAGGCTCTAAGCTCAATGTTTTAATTGGCTATCAAAAGTCGCATATTGCATTTTTTTACCTTATCCTTATTGGCACACATGGTGTCTTAACCCCATGTGGTCCAAATGTAGAAATTATTTCACCAAGTACAGCACCATGAAACATTTGAATTTTACACATCACAGGAAAGACTACATTTTGGTAATTGTTATTAGAACATCTGAAAATTCCCAACAGCATTTGCATATTCCAGAGGCATAATATAAATTAACATACAAATTTTGAAGACTTATTCGCATTTGATCAGAAACATCAATTTTATGCAAAAATAGAAAACTAAGCTATCTCTTTATTCCATAAAACATATTTTCAATAAAAATATTTTAACAAAATTAAACAAACATTTTATTGTAACAGATAAAAACAGATTTTAAAAATTTAAGCTACTTCAGTCTTTCTTATGAAAAATAAATCTAATAATGCAATGTAATGTATTTTTTCATACAGTCATTCTTAAAATGATGGAAAAGTTCAAATGTTAATTTTACCTAAGGAAATTGAACACTTTTCTTGCAGTTTGTTGTTGATTAAAGAATTTAGCAATTGATTACATATCACCATTCTTACTTGGCATGCTTGGCGAATTCTTAACACTGAATCCGGAGATTTTATCCTAGGCAAATATATTCTTTTATAACAAAAGTGCACGTTTTTCCAATGGAAGAAGTTTTTTCGTATGTGTATGACTCACCCATCAGGGGCCACCTAAGATATGAGAATACACTTGGTACAGTGAGGGAGTAGAACTATTGGCCCAGATGCACCAAAGACCTGGAGGTGAATGTGTCACAAGTGCGAAGGATTCATGTATCGAAAATCCCCTCCCCATCACCCAAGGGCACCCTCGCATCATTGTCTTACTAGGAATCTGGTGGAAAGAATTCTTGTGAACATTTTTGGTCTACCTTCCCAAACAAAGGCAGGACAAAAAATATATATTGGTGGTCCCTAATGAGTTCAACAAGTGGACTGTTCATATGCCATATGCAACCAAGAGACAGCGTATTCGTGAATAACATTAAGGGCTTTGTGTATAGGAGGGAGCACCATGGGGAATCCATGAGGACCAGGGATGCCAATTTTAATCTCGCCTCTCTCAGGAAGTGTGCAATCTACTTGGGGAGATAAAACCCAGGACATCACCCTCAGTGTGATGGCCAGATGGCACAATTTAGCAGGACACTATTATGGATGTTAATTCAGTGGGTGGAAAATGAGGGTGAATGGGATCAGCATTTGGATTGTGATATGCTGCCTCATTGGTCAACCAACACTGTATGAAGGATCCATGCCCTATTTCCTGATGCTTAGAAGGGAAGTCCACTTGCCAATGGGAGTGCAATCAGAGGTGGCAGTGTAGAGAGACGTACTACATGAGGCACTTATGAGAGAGCCTTGAAAAAGCATACGCTCTCACTTGGGAGAGGCTAGTGTTGGTTCACCTCTAACAAAAGGAGCAATACGATCGTTGTTGTTGTGACATCCCCTTTGAAGAAGGAGGTAAGGAAAGAAATAATCCCTTTTTCTTTCAGGAACATTCTGGGCTTCTTAGTATGCTATTATCCCGAAATATATGTAAATTAATATAAAATATTCTGTGTATAGTAAGTCCCCGACTTATACTGTTAATTCAGTCAGAAAATTTCCGTGTAAGTCGAAAACCGTGTATGTCGAAAATTCCTCGTGTCATTCACCAGGTCAAGTACCATACATTTGTGTGTTCATATATACGATATATACTACGTGAAGAATGAACTACTATGAGAATGACTATTCACCAGATATTCAACTAACTGAATATGCTTGACTTGCCCAGCATTTTTGTTTTCATACGTTTTTCAATAGGTGATGCCATATTGCATAAAGCTTTTATAACTAGTTAGAAGACCAATAAAACTTTTTTTTAAAACTTTGAAAATCTTTGTCCATTTATTTATTTATTTAGGACTAATCCAAAAACAGCCAGTTTTGGCCTTTTATATCAATTTATATACTTGAAGTAACAGCAAGGACAATTACAAACACCCAAGCCCTAGGCGGGAGATGAATAACCACCTAGGTGGGAATCAATTCTGCAACCTCTGGTTTACAAGGCAAGGGTGTTACCCCACCCACCTATCAAGGCTAGCATTGTAATAAACCACCAAAGGTTCTATCCAGCTTAGAACACTTAAAAGGAACCAATTTCCTGTTTCTTAGGTAGTATTGAATAAAAACAATAACAAAAAATATTTGTACAACTAGTTAATGCAGAAAATATGTTCTAAGATAATGTGCCTATGCTTATAATAGCTTCAGCTGTTATCGTGAGACTAAGCCTCAAACTTGTGTTACACAATTTTGAAATTAACTATAGTTCAGAATATCCCTGATTTAAATTTAGTGGAATAGGTATCAATGGTATCAATCCAAATTATAATTGAGTTCTGTGAAATACCCCAATATGTGTTAGTGACAGGGCCACAATGTAGAAATTAAAATAATCCAACAGCATTATTATTCTAAATGTTTTAGTTTTAAATTACAGACTAAGAAATGAAAACTTAAACACCCCTTAAGACTGCTCCACAGATTGTTTCCAATGATAGTGTTTTCACTTAAGAGTGGTATTATTTATTTTAGATATTTAGGCATCGTTTTGAACAAAGTTTGGCAACATGGTAGGGATATTGGAGGAAGAATCGCATTAGGTAAGGAAGCTTTTAGAAGGTGGAGAGAATTAATGACAAGGACCTTACGCAAGGATGTAAAGAAGAGACTAGTAAAGACATTAATGTAGTTTTGTATGGCTTGGAAACTTGGTCGTTGAGGCATGTTGAAAAGTGTAGGTTGGAGGTTTTTGACATATGGGTGTGGAGAAGGATGAAAAAGGTGAAATGGACGGAAAGGAAAACAAAAGAAGTTTTTGGAATGGTTGGAGAGGAGAGGAGGCTATTGGGAGAAATCCAAAGAAGGCAGGAATAGTGGATG
>LYUA01003635.1:59374-77839 GCA_002093875.1 Calopteryx splendens
AAAAGAATGGCGAAACAACAACATGCAGAATTTTGCCTTCTTAATACATTACACAATCCATACAGCTCAGCCAACTTTATGGCTGAATATAGGTACCTATTCTTCCATGCATGTAATTGCTCCTATTTCTTTAAACATTAAGTATAAAAAAAATATATTAACATGAAATGCATAAAAGATATTACCTGACCAGATAACGTATGACAGCAAAGAAGGATGATTCTCAATGGTAATGAAGCAATATAAGACTGGTGAGCCCATAGTCTATGAGCTCCAGCCATAAGACCCAATGGAGCAGTCAAAACAAGAGCAAGAGCTGTAACAAAGTAGTAATTAAAAATTCAAATAGTAATAATTAATATATTCTTTTTGTGAAATTTTATGCAAGATGTAATACATGTAGGTAGGCTATATGTAAAAATAAAATTAATATGCATGTGTCATGAGCATAGCAATGTGCTTAGGACATGTCAGGTGTAGGGGTGCATACCCTAACATTCTCAGCAAAATTAGTAATGAATATACAATTAGCACAATTTAAAATAATAATTAACAAAATATATTAGCATATTTTTTAATATCTCCCTAAAGTTACCAAAGAGTTTAGGGGAATTGAAGAAATAGATTTATTGGTCATACATATTTGTAGAATTTATGAGCAACAATTTTGGTCAGAAGACTTCATTATGCCAATTTTATCCCTATCAAAGAGAAGAGTAGAGAGAGTGCTACACAGAGAGGTGCTAGAGAGAGAACTATAAGGTCATTAGTTAAAATTTACATGAAGCAAAAGTAGAATAGAGAATCAAAAATGGAAGATTGCATAATTGGGTATGCATCTACCCAGGTGAAAATCAGCTTAGGAAGGGAATGCATGAAGCAATTGCAGTAATGGGGAAAATATAGAAAGGTATTTGGAATATAACTTGGATATGCTCGAGTACTTGGTTTATTTGGGAAGTTATGGAACTGAGTAGAGTGGAAAAAGTTGACTTAAGTATATCAGAATTTAGGATTAGACTGGAGGAATGGGTATCTTATTTGGGACTTATATATGTATCAGGATACACAGGTAAGGATAGCTGATACAGAATGAGGATGGGCAGTGATACTCATGGGAACGTTTCTTTTCCCCAATGCTTTTTAACTGATATGTTGAGGAAATTTTAAGGCTGGCAATTGAGGGAAGCCCAGAAAGAGTTAGGAATATCTGGGAGTTGATTAAGTTAGATAGCTTTGAATATGAGCAAGCAATAATTATCCATGCCGTCAATGGATTGCAGTTATAGTAGAGTGCACTACAGGTTCTAAGTATGAAGTATAGGTAGAACATTAATCAGAAAAAATGAAAGTAATGAAGTTTTTCAGTGCATAGGAGGAGGACAAACAATTAACGTAGAGAGGAATAAATTACAGCAGGTGATACAGGTCATATGCCCACTTGGACAGTAATTAGGAGGAAAATGGGCATATTAGTTGGGAAATGAGGAGGATAAAATTACTAATGAAAAGAGCATTTGCATAGTGGAGGGAATAAATGAATGTAAGTATGATAAATAAAGATGTTAAAACAAGATTAGAGAAGACTATGCAGAATTGTGGAGTGGTAGCACTGTACGATTCTGAAACTCAGTCTTTGACACAATTGCACAAGCTTAGATTCATGGTATTTGAAATGCAGATTGCAGAAGAGAAGATTGGAGAAAATAAGTAGGATAGAGACTAATAACAATATTTTTTTCATGGGGAAAGAAAGGAAGTGGCAAGGTGAAGTTGGCAGAAAAAGTGGATGGAAAAGATATTGAGACGTAGTGGAATGCTGAAGGTCTTAATAAAACTGAGAATTCTAGGTACCTACCTAAGCAGAGGGGTGGAGGGAGGAGAATATTCTTCTTTTATGGCTTGTAGAGTTAAAGAAAGTATGAAGTACCAAAGACAACAACAATGCAGAACAAACAAGAGTTTAGGCCAGAGGAAGTCATGACAACATGTAATAGTTGTTAGGGGACCATCCAAAACCTCTCTAATCAGTATGCTACTTATGAATGAATCTATAGGGTAGACATATAATCAATATCAATGGTTGAACAAAATTTATAGTAAAGTGTACATCCATGAATATCTTAGGTTCAGCTGCGAATCCACATCGATCCCCTCTTGAATTGAATGCAGACTGGTATTTTTCTTATTTGGAAGAATAAAAATGTTGATGCCAGTCTTATCCTTGAAACCATATGAAATTTATTGATTCAAATGCCAACCTTTGCAACAAGTAATTATTTTCCCACTTCTTCCCACTCTCTCCCACACAAATCTTTGATAAACTCTCATTGAAAAAAAGAAAATCGCTCTTTCAATTATCTCACCTGCCCCACCCTCCTAACATTTCCATTACAAAGTTGGAACAGAAAATCTATTGAAGCTCCATCCTCACCTGCTCCTGTTTCCCTCCTAGCACTTCCATTGGGTTATGTTGGTTTCAATCCTAAACTCCCTCCCTCCCCTGATTCTTTCACGCAACATCCTTACTCTGTTTTCCCATTGGTTAACATGTGCCCATGCCCATTTTGTTATTAAAAATTGTGTTAAATATTGGTAATGCTCTACCCCTCAAACTTCTGAGTATAGGTATGTCTGAACTTGAGTATCATATTATACCTACCTGGTGATGTAGTAATATGGTGAAACAAGTTGTGCCCTGCACCATTCTGTGGACAAGTATGGTTATTCAGTAAAAAGTAATAAATAGGCTAAGACTGGGTAATGAATCTTAATTATTTGGGGAAATTGAGGTATTTTTTAATTATCCTGAGTTATATATCACCAAAATTGTAGCATGGACTCATAACCATAGGTCTAAGTTTGTACAAGCATGTGTGGCATTTCATTATGTAAAAATTAATTGACTTGCATTTGAATCATTAACTAGTGAAATTATGTTTCTAATGATGAATCTCAATATGTAGATATTTGCGATTTTCATTTAAAATGAGGTCACATTGAATGCCTCCTTGGAGGTCACATTAAATGAGACCTTGGAATATTAAAGTTTTACCAAAGCCTGACAATAGTTTTGAAAGGGTGCAGGAGGAAGGACATGATGACATGTTAAGGTAAACATGAATTTATAGCTTGAGGCACAATTACAATGGTCCCATTATGGTTGGAGGATCCCAAGTTCCTGAAATTGGTGAAGAATTAGCTGGTGTTAGGAAATCCCATCTCCGAAAATTGATCCTCCAAAGCCAACTTAGAATAGTTGCTTGGTCTCATTTGGGATCAGGGGAGCTGTCTGTCTATCAGGAGTAGATGGCAGGGACAAGAACCCCTAATGTGAGAAGTAAAAAGCTCAGCAAGACACTTAAGGGTTAGGTACTTTGGTTGGCACCTCCCTCTCTCACTCACTTTCTTTCACCTCCCCTATTTCCCTTCTTTCTACTCCTTTCATGTCCTATTTCCCTTGCTTTTCTTACCTCCTTGTGCATAGCAATACCTTGAAATATGAATCCATCAAAAAATGGTGAAGCTAGGGTGGGGTACAGTGTTCAAGGCATCCTTTCAGACTTCATTTTTCTCAAAAATTCTGGCAATTGCTAAGTCAGGAGGAGGAGTCTCAGCAAGTGGGAGATTGCTCTGTGCCATAGCGTGTTCCACATTTAGGATACAGTATGGGCCGAGGATGGTGTTGTCATACATTTGCTCCGGACCCTCACATCCTTGAACTATAGGTAACCCCAACTAACAATGTTCCAAATTTCACTGGGTCATTTAAGATCATTTAATTTACAAATCGTCAAGACTCCCAGAGGTAGGTTCCAGTATTAGTTCCAGTCCAGGTAGTCCAGTCCAGGTTAGTCCAGGTATTAGTTCCAGTAGAAAAACTTGCATGGGGATGTACCCCAGAAGAGGAAGTATTGAAAAAACAGTTCATACTCAATTTATTATCTTATATTTTACTATAGACTATGCTATTTTTTTAATTCTAATGAAGATTTATTAATTTATAATTCTAATTTTATTATTGAAGATTATTTATATCCCAAATCATTCGATAAGCCAGGGGATACAAGTGAAAATCTATTTTCCTTAAAGTAGTATTTTTTCAGACATAATGCTTTATTTGGGCCCAAATTTCTTCTATAGGATTCAATTAGTAGTGGTAATGCGGGAGTCGAAGTGCAGTACCTCCACGCGATTTTGCTAGTTCAACGAATTATATGATTTTCTGAAAATAAATAAAATATCTCTTTTCTAGTAATTTCCATCGAAGTCCTCATTTTTGCTCGTACGCCACTCCTTGATCCGATTTTCTCCAACGTGTCGTTGGGATGGACTCTACTATCCTGGAATGATACCAAGCTATATCCAACACTATTATCGAGCATTTGGTAATTTTAGAAAGAGCTAGTTTCAAATCCCATTTTATAATACTCTTCGTTTGCTCCATCGTGTTCATCCATTGTGTTCTTCTAGCAAATAAAGAAGCAACTCCTTTCAACAAATCCATTTTCCGTGCGAGGGTGAACTATGGCTTTGCCTTTAATGTGCGGGGTAACTGCCAGTCGATAGGGAGATTACTATACTACTTGAGAATGCTACGAGAGTGATAAACCCACAGAACGCTACCTATATATACTCTTTTTTCAGAAAAAAGGAGACTGATATACGCGCTGATAACGCGAGAAGGGTTGGGGATTTCATATCTTGCGAATTCTTACTAAGGAGAGGGTTTAAAAATACGTAAATTGCCTTACGTAATTTAAGGACGGCCCCATACGTCCCTTATGACATTTATAACATAAAACTATAGTAAGAAATTTCCCACAAAAGCACACATAAGGACCGCTAGTGTTACCACCGTTAATAAAAACATATTAATTTTTCAGCGCATATCCCACAAAACATTTACGAAAAATTGTGGTGGGATTAGGGCAGGTATAATGCTACAATTATCATCATATATTGACTGTTTCGAGGGGTGAAATTTGCGTTGCGTGTCCTTTTTTACACTAAAGTTGTAACTTTATGTAGCACTCTTACACAAAGTGAGAAGTGAACCCGTACTCTTTGGATCGGGCGGGGTCGTTTCCCCCACTCCTCCCCTTCCGCACGCCTCCCTCCCTCTCGCAGTATAGGACCAAGCAAAGTGGATGAATATGAACCCAAAGATACGGCCGAAGTACATTGTCCCACTTCCTACCGATCCGGGTGGAATCAGCTGAGGGAAGTATTCTAGGGAAATGCTTGGAGAAAGAGGTTCGGAGGAGACGATGGCAGAAAGTGTCGCGCGAGTGTGGGTATACCGTTCAACTCCGGAAATACGGCAACACTGAATAAATAATCTGCAACCCACGAATGAGCTGAGCAGAGACCCCATAACATTTCTATTCCACATTTAGACTAATAGGGTGTGTGAATGTATCAGACGTCTCTGAAGTCGGGAGGAAGGAGATTGGTTAAATGTTTTACGGAATTATTCTTCGTGCCCTATATGGGGGCAAAGAGGGAACATTCGCCGTAATAGCAGGAGAGTTCAATTCCACTGAAAATTTTAATAACACCTACGACTCGTTTCACCGTTTGATCGCATGATTCCTTTCAATGAAATTTAAAAGCTTGAACGAATTGAAGCCTGAAATAGTATGTAGTTAAAAGAAGGAACACGTTATGTTATGTAATTGGTTATTGAGCTCGCATACTATCTGCCAAAGACCTTTGCTGGACTTTACCGATACATCGTTAGTTCTTATGGTGTCGAGTTCCTCTTATCTCTGTGGATGTCCTAAATTGAATAAGATTTTCCTATGGACAGATGTCCCTTCAGTCTGAAAAAAATCCCGTTTCGTCATTAGCGGGATTCCTTAGTGCCTAGCGTTCGGTCTGGTTGGTTGACTCATTATTCAAGTTGACTTGGTAATACAAATATTGTGCTTTTATCCTCTGGTTCTTTGCACTCTTTACAAATATTTGGACATTTTTTATCCATTCCGTCACCTATGTCCGGCTTTCCGTTCCGAGTTTGTGTGTTTAATACTTCATTATGACTACCGAATGTGTTTACCGTTTTCTGTGGTTTATTTCAGCCATGACGGAAAAACGGCGAATGATATCTTCAACCGAAAATCCGGTCGAAGATATCATTCATAGATAGACAAATATTTGGTGAAAATAACTATCGGTGGACGAGATGAATTAAATAAAAATCTCTACTTCGCTTTTGAATACCGATATCAATCCACATACCCTATTTGGAAGTACTTGTGTGTAAACAATTTATTGGTAATTGTTTAAATTAAATAAGTTGCATGAAATGAACGATGCCGATTTCAAACTTTGTGCCATACAATTAGGAATTGTTCCGTTTTTAGAAAGTTCACAATTTTTAATTACTATTTTAAGATAAAGGTATGAGTTACAAATCCACGGCCTGATTTCCAGAGCCCTTCCACAAATGCATGTTATTTTCGATTCCGGGTGTTACCTCTTTGCACCCTAAGCTTCATAGATAGCTGTGTACCATTTTTCGAGTACCAGGTCATCCTGGGAAATCACAGGCTGTACAGGGAAAGGATCTGTCCCCCTTACCCTTATGTGAGAACCTCACCTACCAAACCGACCTTCGGGTTGATTACTGTGATTGGTGTAGCTAGTATTTCTTAAGAGATAAATATTTATAGGATATGAATCCTATTTTCTATCTCATTGTCAGATCCCGTCAGAGTCCTGCCCGAATGTAATTTAGTTAGTTGGCAAAGTATTTACGGCATTCTGAAATAATTATTTCCGATAAATGCCACTCGGTCTAAAACTAATACGGATAAAATAATACCATTATTTTACGGATTATTTTTCATATTGCAGTCATTTTTGAATTGCCGAGTGGTTTATTCTGGTTGTAGATGTAGTTCCCATTACTTTCATTCGCTAAGAATGTGAACTAGACGTTCGAAGTGAGAGACGCTTCAAAATTTTGGGTCGTGAACCGTAACGCAATAAGTGCTGTCGTGGCGGTAGAGAAGTAGGGAAAATGGAACAAGGGAGAAGAGCAAACATGCACCAAAGGATTTTCCTTCGACGGAAAGAGTCTGAGGTATTAAAAAAATACCATTCGGTAGATTATGTAATCATGTACTTTATTTATTCGATGTTACCCTACAGAATGAAGTAGGAAAATAATTACTTGTAGACATTCTTCTAGATGGTGACCGTCAGGATGCGTCGAAGTAGTGAAAAATATGAGAGGCCTTGGAAACGAGTGCTTCATTTTGGAGATACCTACAAGTCCGTGCAAACGACTGCGCTGATTCCCTTTCTTCGTGTAAGTGGCGAAAAAGGTGAGGGATCCTATGGGCGTGGGTCTCCTGGGGTTAGAGAGCATCTACTTCGAGTGTCGGAATTCTTTACTGTTCGTCTGCGGATCCCACCCATATATGCGCATCCTTGGTTTATTCCGTCCCGAGGGCGTAACGTCCTTTAACGGACAATGAAACTGAGTAAGCGGGTTTGATAGCAGCTTTTATGCTCAAGCGTCATCCATAGGCTCGACCCACTTGAATTCCTCCCCAGAAGAATATGGCCACTCCCACAATCATTGACATTCAAGCGTCTCATGTCCGCTTCCTCAGTTAGTCGTCAAAAGCTACGCTCGATGGTTACGTCCTAACAGTGGCGTGCTCGCTTCACAATGAAGAGGAAGTATTCTTGAAAGAAAAATTGAATGAAATGGACCATTTTCCTTGCTCCCCTAACCTAAGATCTTTTTTTTAGGATACATAGTGCAATATAAGCGTTATCTTGTCATTTACTGGAACCTGAATTATATATGGGCATATCTCCCCTATTCTAATACTATTGCCACGTTTGTCTTCTCCTCTGTAAGGAAGTGGAAAAGTCCTAAGAAGTCGAGGGAATTATGCGTGCATAACCCATTCGTGAAACAGAATTAAGAATAGAATATTTCTATAAAGGAAAAGAAATAAAAAAATATATTTGTTAAATATCTTCATAAAAGCGCAATGTACACAACTACGTTCTCTTAACCAAAAAATGATAGAAACGGAAATTAATGCATTTGAAAAATGGGAATGCATTTAATTCAAATACACAGTAGTGAGAATGTGTAATTAGAATCGCTCGCGAGTAAATCCATAGACTAAAAAATAGTTGAAAAGATAAAGTATGACCAGCTCATTTATTACTCCTGCTCAGTGTTGATTATCCACCGAATGAATGGCGAGTATTAGCGTAATTTTAATATGACCATCGCAATTCGTGGAAAATAATCACAAAGTATATTTCTATGTCTTTACGGTAGAATGATGACTGGGAAATGACGATTCTTTTGCATCTTCCAATAGGTATTATTCCAATATATATATATATAGGTCATATTCCAATAGGTAACCTATTCCTAGATTATTTTTTCGAAAAACTAGGAGATTTAGGGAAGAAATATGTAAAGGATTGCAAGAGCTACCTACTGATGAGAGATCTGATCTGATCGATAAATTCTAGTAGCTAAAGAAAACAATGAAAACTCAATGACAGAAATATTGGCGGTCACTGATCAAATAATGGCATTCCAATGGGTACGGGAGATAGAAATGGAAAATCTTAACAATACCTATACGAGCGGTCGAAGAAAGATGATAAGATATGCAGAGAGAAATTTTGGAAGCCACGAAAGAAACTGTACGGAGGAAACCTTTGAAGGGGATACCATATGCATACGAAGTACTGGACCTAAAGAAGAAAGCACAAATGCCTAAGGACTGAGGAAGCCCAAACATCTTGCAAAAGGTTAGAAATGAAATCAGCCGAAATAATGAGAAAGCGAGGAAATGCAGAAAAGGGATGAAGACCCTGTGCGAATAAGTGAGGTACATAGAACCTTTTATAGTGCAGTAGCAGTGCAGTGCAGTACTTGGCCATTGCTGTATAACCTTGGAAAAATTTAAATAGCTTGCAGAACCGTGAAACAAAATTGCGAGCTGGGGGGGGGCGGGGCGTTTCGCCCCGGGCGGCACTTTTTGTGGGGTGCCCCCCTCTGATTTTCACCCCGAGCGGGTAAATCAGCCACCCTCCTCCCGACCAAGTGGATAAGAGGGGCGCAAACTCTTGCTCCCCCACTGGTAGCGAAGCTTGAAGCCATTTGGGATTGCAATGGTGGTATTTTTATTTAAGATATACACAAGGCAAAAAGATGGAAAGAGAATCTAGAGAATCTTTATGACGGAACCGAAAGGTTGCTGGAAGAAGAGGGTATTGATGAGGATAATAAGAAAGGTGACTTCATTCTCAAGACCGAATGTGACGCTGCTGTGAAGAATTTACGGTCAAACAAAGCACCAAGGATCGAAGGAAAATCTCGAAAATAAAATAATAATAAAATAGAGCGCATAACTCAGCTCTACAACATAATTTGTGATTATTATACGATAGGAGAAATAGCGTTGGAGTTTTAGAAGAATCCAAAGTCCCCATGCCAAAAAAAGGAAAGGGCAGATAAACAATTTTCCTGAAGATCCACGTTATGATGATTATGACAATTTTTGCTCTCGGTCTTCTTTTCATAGAGACGGGGACACAGAAAGACTAACCGACCTTTTTTATGCCTGGAGAAAGGTTTTGAAAATGTGGACTTATGAATAATAATTCAATGTGCCCTATAAAATTGAAATAAACTATGATAGAAGATTTTAGCACGCTCAATGTCAAGATGCAGAGAGAGAGAGAGAGAGAGAGCAGATCCCAGTGATTATATATGGTGAACACAGAGAATCTAAAATAAAGGAGAAGGGCAAGGTGGATCATTACCTCTCCTGATTTTCAATGTGTGCCTACACTATGGGGGCAGTTAACGAGATCAAGGAAAAATATAAAAGGCGGAGTACAAATAAACGGAGAAAGGGCATTCTCTGATTTATTGATATGTACTTACTGAGAAGAAAGAAGACCTCACAAGGATACTAGCTTGTATGCTGAGGGGGTGAAAAAGTATAGCTTCAAGGTTAAAATAATAAAAGTAAAGTAATTGACTGAAGTCGAGGTAATGAATACATTATGACTTCCAAATAAGAAGAGGGGAAGACACGAGGAAGTGGAACAGTTGCTATTTGACAGAAAGACTACTAGCAGTCAGAGGAAGAAGTAAGAGGGACGTGATAAGCAGGCAAAGAAGGATTTCTGTGAGAATAAAAAACTACTAGCAACAAATATATTACTAGTTTAGACATAAGGAAGTGGTGTATTTTTAGTGTGAAGCCCGAAGATGAATTTGGAACCGTTGAGAAGAATTATTAGAGGAAGGCTAAGGATGAATTGCCAGGAGGTGATGGCGGAGTTCACCGCAAGGAACTGTGAATGCATCAAAATATTGGCATGTAGCTTTCTGCAAAACAATATAAAGATTCATAACCTATGATGATGATTTGAATTATTCTTTTTGGATGGGAGCCTAACTTCATTTTTCCTTACTGCCTCCTTAAATTTCAATTATGTAACCCACCTGACTGAACACGTAGGGATATGCAAAATTCTCTTATGTTATGACAGGAATGGAAACTTACCAAAAAGTGTTGTTTTTAGTTGAGCTTCAGTAAAAATGAGGATCAATCCATAAAGTGCTGATAAATGAAGGTATAGGAAAAGCAGAACATTAGGCCAATTAATTTCCCTTTTAATAATTACTTTGTCACTTAATTCATCACTCCATTTTGTTTTATTCCAGTCTTCTGCTTGAATTAAAAATTTTTTTCGTTAAATTGTGTATTTTCAACGCACAGATCTCATTAAGTAAACTAACAAGTTTTTGGTAAAAATTGTTGTTTTAATTACCTTTTAATCCTTCTGCGACGAATTCCTTGCGTGAACTTTCATTGCACGACATATCACTCATGGTCTTGGGCAATAGTCAACCAAACTGTAAAACTGAGGAAAATGAACTAAGCCTGGTAGATGTCGTTTTTGGCTTAAGCTTCGAAGTCGGCATTGCAGTTGAAGAACAATAGCGGCTTCGTAATTAATATTCTGCCCTAACAATGGGATCTTAAAAGGTTGCTTTATTTGAATTTAAAATGGAATTCAATTGAATGAAGGTTATCGGCTATTTAGATGACAAAGCAGTTATGTGTATCGTGAAGACCGGCAAAGTCAATATGCGGCTGATGGTTGAGTACGGATCCCAATGCTTTTTATCGTATCCGCACATATATAGGTCCTACTAGAGTGGGTCGATAGTTTTCCGAATGACTCCCATTTCAGAGCGCTCGCTTATTGATGACCGAAACGTTTTCATGTTAGGGCTGAGAGGAATGAAATACGTGGAATAAGTGCTACACGGATATACTCAAGTCCATGTTTTTTCCAGAAATTCCTAAATTAAAAGCAATAACGAGCATCTAATAATTTGTACACTAAGCCGAACCTGTGAATACATTAATAGTAATAAGCTCGACAAAATACGTATGAAGGAAAATAAGAGATGAAGGGAAATGGAATTGATTGACGTCTTACTGCAAGATTTATTTTTTCTGGTTTCTGAAAAACTCTAGAATTCCAAGTTTTTGGAATTATAAAAATAGCAGAGTGAGATTTTTACCAGTTCGATTTCTTCGCCTCATTTGTGCTGCGGCGCAGTAGTACCACGATGTTAGTTGAGAGCTGCTAATTGATTAGCAAGACATACACAGTCATAGAATGTCAAACATCGGTGCCTTAATCAAATTCTAGAAGTCTGTCGCAACCATCCGCGAGAACCTATGAAGGCTATATGGACTGGTAAAACCGGGCCATTGAAGAAAAGAACCGGGCGCTGTAGGATTACAAAGGGAAAAAATAGTTCTTTTTGGCTCCGTTTTATACGAATAAACTATTATCATTAACTAAAGCCAACCGTGCCGTTTTCAGATTATCTGAAATTTTTTTTCCATAAATCTACTTACGTTTAGTACCACTAGTGTCTTTAAAAAAGGTTTTATTTTTTATTATTTTATACGAATTAAATACGCTCAGTATGGTGCTGCATTAAT
The DNA here is from genome assembly GCA_002093875.1 of Calopteryx splendens. Classification (NCBI taxonomy): domain Eukaryota; kingdom Metazoa; phylum Arthropoda; class Insecta; order Odonata; family Calopterygidae; genus Calopteryx; species Calopteryx splendens. The sequence continues at coordinate 71,404 of LYUA01003635.1, forward strand.
TTAATTTGATCTATAAAGAATTCCAAAAACTGAATTTGCAAAAAAATGCCTAATAAATAATGTTTTTTCTTAAAGTTGAATTACTTGCTAATGCAGACAAAATTATTTCGTATCAGATTTGATTATCCACTCCATTGTGCGTTGGAAACATACATGAGGACTGCGGATGTGGGATGGGGACCTTGATTGTTTAGTGGAGACCTTCGCAAGCTTCTTACATGTTTTGATATTCCTCATTAAAAGTTTGGGAGACACATTCAACCGCCCCGGAAGTGCATTATATCCGCGGCGTTGTCGGCGAAGCACTATCTTGGGCTATTTTCACTTCCAAGTGCGAGGTTTAGGGAACGAAACTATGCCAGTGAAAAAAACGAGTTTTCTGTTTTCATGCATATAAATAAAACCTTTGCTTTAAATCTACTGACCTTAGATAGATAGAGCAACTGCGATTTGCGGAATTTGATTTATTATCTATTTTCTTAATCGCCCTACAACACAGGGATAGTGTGAACTGGTTTACCAAAATTCGGAAACGAATATGGAGAGACTTAACGTTGACCCATCGGATTAGAAAAACTAGAGTTATAAATTCTTGAATTTCGAAAAATTCAAAAATTTCCTATTTTTATTGATAAGATGAACATGGGGCTCTGTCTGACCATGAGACGTTTTTTTGTTCTTGGCGCGTAGCCTCCTCAGCAATGCGTAAACCATGGCGTAAACATTCTGTGTACAAATATTTCCGCCTACCTTGACGGTTTATTCAATCAAAATTATTTACTGAGAAATCAAATGTTATTCCTCGTACATCTTAAAATTTGTTTTAATGAATTATTATCAACCTTCGAGATGAAATTATAACTGTGACTAACGGAAATATATACATAGTTATGATAGTCAAGTTAAGTACTAAAATTTTAAAATAGTGGTAAATTTTGAAATTTTGATTAAAATTCCGGGATTTATACGCCGTAAATTATTAAATAGCAAAGAAAGTAGCCTATTTCTTTCCTCTTAAATGTGTACATTTGCCATTGTGATTAATCACATATTTGACTTACTTAATGGCCGTTGACTGATAACTCGTCTGTGAAAAGTTAAGTGTGTTTGCATTAAGTTCACCATACTAACAGCAATCACAAAGAGTGGCGGATATTTTTCTAGGGAATTTCTGAAGATTAGAAATCAAGAAGAGTTTTGTGAACCATATTCCCTGTTGTTAGTGTGCAGTGAATGTTCAAACTTGAGCCGCCATGAATGATTTGAGTAAAAAAGCTACCAGAACTCCGAAAACAACCCCCATAACCAACGATTATGAAATATCCAACACTGTGTTAGGTTTGGGTATCAGTGGAAAAGTTGTTCAGTGTTACAGTAAAACGTCAAGGGAAAAATACGCACTCAAGGTAGGCTATGCACAGTTGTAATCCCATCTGGCGGCTGTAGCCCATCGGTTTATAAATGGGTTTTCCTTTAAGTGATGCCAGATTTGCTACTGACTCCTGTGATTGTAATTTTGTATTGCATTTAATGCCCCTCTTACCTCGTCAGGTCCTTCACGACTGCACGAAGTCGAGGCGTGAAGTGGATTTACATTGGCAAGCAAGTGGTTGTAGGAATATTGTCAACATAATCGATGTTTACGAGAACAACTACAGTGGAAACAAGTGTTTGTTAGTGGTAATGGAATGGTACGGATGATTTTATGCGTTCTTTGTTTATGTTAAATCGGTGTGCTTGTTGTTCCAAGTTAATTCGTACTGACATGTAATAAAATTTCTTTCGTTTTTGTCATAGTATGGAAGGAGGTGAATTATTCCAAAGAATTCAAGATAGACAGGACGGCGCGTTTACAGAAAGAGGTAAGCTACTTTTTATAATTGTGATTCTAGATATTCGGTGAAATGAAATGAATACAATATTCACCACGGCAACGCGGCGTTCACGTTTCGTCATTATTTCTAAATGTTCTATCAATATTTGCAGAAGCTGCACAAATAATGAGGGAAATATGTTCAGCTGTGAAATATCTGCATGACATGAATATAGCTCACAGGGATTTGAAACCGGAAAATCTTCTATACACCAAACCAGGTGAGTAAGGAAATTAAAATGTTTCCATTGTTTAGAATAATTACCAATGAAGGTTGTCCAATGATTCCCTAGCTTTATTAAAATGAGCATGTCGCCTATGTACAACTCGTTGAATTGTTTACCGTTTATGTGTATATTTATTCGTAGCTATTTTGTTTGGTTTGATATTTTGATTATGGTTTTTTTTTGGGTTGTGAAAAAGAACTTTCAGTATGACCTCCATAAAAATGAAATTAAATTCTTAAGGCATTTTTTTGTAAGCAGTGGGGGTGATTACAATCCATTGGCAATTCCCCTGTTGCAATAAAATTTATTACCTGATTGATTGTGTGAAGTATGTAATGATTTAAACAAAGTTTTCCATGGTTTTTCGGACTTTAAAATGGGAGCATGACAACATGAGTGCAAGTTCACTCTGCACTTGGGACCAAAAGCTTTCCAGAGGCCATAGGCTTTCCTTTTCACCTCCTTTAAACAGTATCAGGGCATACTTCCCAATCCCCACCAAATTCTGAAACAGGTTAAAGATACTAGTTACTAGGCTAGACACTAGAAAAAGTAGCTCCCAAATGTCTAAACCTGTGAACCCCTGAACTGCATAATGCGAGCATCTCTAGTTTTTACTGTAGTTTAAATTAATCATATGTAGTTACCAATGGGCACTGGATCGATTCCAGATGATGCCTCTAGGCACCCTCGGTTTCACTCAAGCTCTGTGATGGAAGAGTTTGCATGGTTTTGATTTGAGGTAAGTGGCTCATTTAAGATGAGGGCAGTACTCTTGAAAATGTATTTCATTCTGGAAATTCATAAGATATTCATCAACTCTATTAATTACCAAAACACAGCAAGTATGACTAATAGTTTGGGAATATCATCCATATTCCAACCATAAATGTAATAACAGGGGTATGTGGCAGTACACTGTTTAATAGATTCACTTAGGAAATGAATAGAAAATCTTGGGATGTAAGGTAATTCCTTCTTGCTGTTTTAAACTGGTGTTTGTTTGAGTGCAGAAATATAGTATGGTGAATGTATGTACCCATAACTATGGTGACCAATGGCTTAAAATAGTATATAAATGACTATGAAGAGCAATAGTAGATGGCTTTTTCTCATGCATGAATTCTGGGAATCATCTTTTTGATTGCCTGGATAAAATAGATCAAGGAGTCTGCACATTTGAATTATGGAGTTCCATATTAAATGACAGATTTTCTAAATCAATCCAATGTTTGTGTATCTTTCTATGGCACATTGAGGTCAAAAATGTATGAAATATAATGAAAGGGATACTAATTTGGTATTCTTATTTATTTTTTTAGTGGTTGGAGTAACAAAGATAGGAAGGCAAAAATTTAAAATTCCCATACGTTGACAGTTTTTCATTTGCTATTTGCCTGTTAAGCATTTTCAAAACTACTGAGAATACCATTCTTGCAGTATTATCATTCACCAATTTATATTTCTTCCAATGCAGTCTATAGAAGGAAACTTCCCCAGTTATTTTATTTGAAATGTTTCCCTGTACCTGAATGTGAAAATTTTAATTATTTTTCATAATGGCCATGACAACATAAGAAATTGAGTCTGTGATGGGGAGGTACATCTAAGATTTGTTTTTTTCCTAAATGGATTCTGGTGATGGTAGAATTTAATGAAATAATTAACTAGTTTTGTTCAAACTCACGTGTAGAACCAATGTGCTAGCAAGTAATGTCATATGTTCATATTTGATAGTTAGTGGTGTGGTAGCCTAGTGAGTAGGAGGGTCCTATGTCTTTGGGGTAACCCCATCTAAATCTCCCAAGTGGTGTGATTTTCTAAATACTAGTACTTTTTGGAAAGCCATATGGTCACTCGGGAAAAGAAACTGGTTCTCCTACCCTGAATTAGTGAATTTCTCCTGCCTTATGGCTTAGTGAGGTGACCTCCATTCTCATTTGTCAAAGCCAACCTTTGGGTTGCTTATTCCTGATAAACCTGGTGACCTATTAATCAATTGAGGGTCTTGACAAATATCAGTAGCATTACGATGACTTGCTGATTTTCTGTGTACTTCACAAGAATCTAATAATATATGTAAATATACTCCATCAATGTTACAAAAAACTTCTCCAGAGTTCAGTGCCCAGACCTAATATCCAAAATGGTATTCTGCTGGCTTCATATTTCCTGTGGTTTTGGAATTGGTATGCTGATTACTTTGATGTACTGAATGATATTTTCTTTTTTTTAGATCAAACTGGCATTTTGAAACTGACGGACTTTGGTTTTGCTAAGGAAACATTTTCCAAAGACACTTTGCAGACTCCATGTTATACTCCATATTATGTGGGTGAGTTCCATTTGCTATACTCTTTGCAATTATTAAATAAGTTAGTCAACTCTTAGAATTTTGATGTGACATATTTTGTGTGTGAACCAGAAACTGAGAAAATGGACTGTCATTTAAGAGTTTTTCTTTTAGGAAATAGTGTGAAAGTGGGTTTATTTTTAGGAGACACCTGTGCACTTGTACACATACCCTTTAATATACATACAATCCTACTAACATTGAGAATGCTTAAAATGCTTGAGAATGTTGCTGCATAGGGTACTTTTAATAGTAAATTTGTGGGAATTCAACATTTTAGTTTTGTATTGTCATATAGATTCGCCCAATTTCCAACAACCCACCAGGAACCACTATTGGAAATGCTTCCCTAACACCTACACAAATAATACCTTTTTCCTGTGATTAAAATTGCGAGTTTGAGTTTCCACAGTGAAATTTGTCCACATATTACCTTTCCAGCTAGCGTACAGTATAATTGTCTTTCTCAGTGGTACAGTTTTTCAAATTTGTGTGGATTATTTCTCGTTTTTGCCACACTTGAGGTTGCTGTGCAAACGTTTCTCAAATACGTAAGGCCTAGCTGCAGGTTGTGATCCCAAAAACATTCTGGTTGAACTAAGGGTAGCTGCAGTAAATTAGGGCCTTGTGATACACAGGCACATAGCTGGTGCTCCTACTTTTAAGGTCCCATCTTAGCACAGTAGTTGGAAAGTGTTGGGACAGTAGGCAGGAGCAATTTTTTGGGTAATATACTTAATGAAAAATGCACATTTGTTTGATTTTTAATCATTTTAAAACCACAGAGTTACTTTGATAGAAAGTTACTTAGCTCAAGGTAATTCAATTATATTTTGGACGCATTTGGGAGTGGAAAGTTGTGAATTTTTGCTACTGCTGAATATTTCAATTGCCCAGTATATGTTCACATGACTGACATGCCTCTGGAGATGCTATTTTGCAAAGAATTTCACTGTATAAGCTATGTTGTGTAATTTACTCTTTGAAATTTGTAGTTCTCACTCTCTAATCACTTTTGTGGAGGATTTCAAATGAGTAATTAGAAGATGTTTTTATGAATAATTCACATAATTTCTTTTGGAGTCAGCTAGATATAATAGGGTGGTCAAGAGAAGCATTTCCTCCCTGTCCGTGCATGTGTATGATCAATATTCACACTAAGCCAAACGAATGTGAGGGGGTGAATAGTTAAGGCAAACTTTACCGAGAATAACTAGCATAATTTAAGCTACCACTTATCAGCCCTGGGATTACTATTGTTTAAGAGTGATTATTTTAATTTGAATTAAACTCTAAATTCATATAATGTCAATTGTAGCTTACCTTGTGGAGACATTTATGCATTGTCTCCTTTAATTGAGCATTTGTGATGGTGGAAATTTTTTGTAATAAAATAAATTATTAGTGGGCATCGATGAGGATGTTTGAAGTAACTGTTTTTAAGCTTGTTTTAAGAAATTAGCCAATGCATGCCACACTAAATTTATCTCATGTATATATCAGTATATCAGTGTTCAACTTATGTTCATGCATGTTAAATTTCATTTGTGTATGATGAAAATGATTTAAGTAATTTTTTTCTTATTAGAGGAAAATGAAAAAATGTTTAACCCAATAAGTATTAACAGGTTTTTAGGAAAGATCTAAATATATATTATGTATTCAGATAAAGTATATATAATCTATGGCTGCTATTTTTATGGAACAATTAAAAAAAATATTTTCCTGGGCTCAACAACAGTTTTTTTCACATCACATCCTGTGGAAGACAGTAATAAGTTTTTAAACATTTATAGAAGGCTCTGGATGTACTTCCTTCAAGGCGTTGTAAAATGAGTGGTAGCTTTGAGAAATGGGCTCCAGATTAGCTCCAGAGTAGCTGGTTTAGCACTGTTTATGTTCAGAATCACAACACAGGAGTGTTGTGGACTTTTTTAACCCTTTCGCGCCTAGCGTCGGCTATAGCCGACGTGAATTTTCCTA
>LYUA01003636.1:11663-23817 GCA_002093875.1 Calopteryx splendens
AATCACAGTAATCAACCGGAAGGTCAGTTTGGTAGGTGAGCGTAGAGCTCACTTTGTACTAAGACCAACGGCGTGTGAAATTTACACATCAGGGTAGGGGGGTCAGTTCCTTTCCTCAGCTCAGCGCTCTACCCACTGTACTACCGGGCCCCTTCTGGAGTTAGAGCAGTTAGTATTGTATGAGCAGTTAGTATTGTAATCAAAAGCAAAAAGTGACTTCTCGTTGCTCGTGAAAGTAAAAAAAATATAAAATTCAAGTACCAAACGATTGATTTTTTTATATTAGTATGGCTAATACGAATGTTCAATTGAATAGTTTAATTATATTTTATTCATCGGAAAAATAATGCATGTGCATGAATGTTTATTTCAATTAAAGACACTGAACAACGACCACCCAGTTGTGGCTGCTAAAGACACAACAGGCTAGAGCTACACAATTCTGACTGGTAGATTGCGAGTACTTAAAAAGTGAGATTATAAAAAAAATATTTTTCTTCAGCAAAATGATCCAAAGCGCTTAATTTTATATTAAAGCCCTGGTTATGGTATTATTTTTAGACCCCGCATATAATTAACGGATTACCATTTCATTTGAATTTTCTCGGAATTTAACCTTGGAATTTGGCTTCTGCTTATTTTTTTAGGTGTGCTTTGATGAATTAAAAAAATAGGCAATCAATCACATGAAAGAAGTTACTAAAGTAGTCCTTTCTTGTTTTCCTCAAGAGAGGCGAGAAAAGTGTTATTTCCTATTCTACACCCAGGAGTGTCAAACCATGACCTCAGTGGAAAAGGGCCTGCATGTAGCACGGTTAGAAAAGGACAAAAAACAAGAGAGGTGGTCTATGCGGCGTGATTAAAGAGGAGTAAAGGGGAGGAGACTTCAAGCGACGGGAGGAAGAAGTCGGGGGAAGGGGGTCGAGTGTCGTTAAGGGCCGTCGTTTTGAGAAAAGCAGTGAGGGTAGCTTCGCAAGGAGAGTGGGGAGGAGAAAGAGACGGAAGGGGCATTAAGAGGGGGGGGGGGTTAGGAGGGAAAAAAAGAAAAATTTGGGGCACGCGGAGAGAGAACATTGAGCCTGATGATGGCACTGCGGAAATCGTGGAGAGTGAAAGACCAGTTTTTCACCACATGGAAGGCTGCTCTCTGCTGAAAGTTTGGTAAATTGTCTTTGTTAAAAAATTGAAAATTAGCAGTAAGTTTCATCTCCCTTTATATAACATTAACTGAAGTAGGGATAGAAACGAAGTTAGTATTTTCTAAGATTGCCGGAAATGTTCTTTAATACATAAAATTGACTCAAAACAAAAATAATATATTGCTTTTCTAGGAAAAAAATAAACTTGCTCATACCCTTCCTGTTATTGAGTTTCAACAAACAGTGTCAGCTGATTTGCTGGGTTACTGACCTTCTAAGCTTCTACCTATCATTTAGGAGTGACGACTAGAGAGTTTTATGTGTATGCACTCGCGCATATTTCAAATTTTATGCTCTCCATTATATTCTCAACAAAGTACACATTTAGTAATTATCCGATGATTTCAGTTAACGATAGTACCTTTGGAATGATAAATTTACACCATGTCGTAGGAAACTTCATGTTGCACATGCCTGTATCGTATTCTACATCTTGAAGAACAAAATACATTAAATGAACATAAATAAATCCAAATTTCACCACAAAATTCTAATGAATTGTATCGTCGGTATTTTAAAATGAATTGAAAATATTAAATTTAAAATTATTATTAAAAAATTAAATAATAAAATGAAAATTTCATAATGAATTAAATAATACAAGACATGGCACCAGTTCTGCTGAATAAATTATTCCTAGAGCTTAACTAATTCTAATTAACACTCCGGCCCATTTTATACTGGCATTGCCTACCTATTCAAGGACGTAACTGAAATTATTATGATTCCATATAATTAATTTTGTAAAAGTCCTGGAAATATTAGTTTTAAACATTCATTTAAACCTGTGCATATTATTACAGTATTAACGGATAGGTATACAAAAATTGAACAGACAAAAAAATTAACGAAATATTATTAATTTTTACCTGACAATTGTTGCCTGGATAAGGTAAATCATCATTGGCAAAATGCTAATAATTTAATTATGCACATTTTTAAATTTCGTTAAAATTGTTAATGCATAGGTACTTAGAATTTCATTCTAAGCGATAGATTTTAACTGCCCCGTTAAGTTTTTTAAAATAATTTAACTTGCTTTTTTATTTCATTGAAACAACATTGCATTTCAATGAAAAAGCGAATGCATTTTATTTATTTTTGGTTAATGATTAGTTAAAGAAAAATTCAGAAATGAACTTTCATTGATAAATTACATTAAGCTGCATTTTTCATACTTCATTACTTCAAAAACATATGAATACCAGATTTCCATTTGTTGATTTAGCATAAAATAAAAACACTTTAGAGATCTTGGTCTAATACTTCAGCTATCCATGCCTTGATCGTAACCTCTTATTTACCCTAATAACTTTTTTCAAGACTTTGAATCTATTCCATCCTTTAATGTTTATAAACTGCAAAATTGGTAGGTAGATATGCCATTGTGAATTATGCGGCAATTGGAACTTATGTCAAATAAACGTTGAGAACTTAAGAGTCTTGTATTTAGTAAAACCATCCATAACGCGGGTGGCATCAAAATTTGAATATTTTATGGGTTGCGTACTGAATCGTAAGTGTCAAAACATTTTTATTTTTTTTAATCTTCAAAATTGAAAATATCAGAATATTGAATGCAACTTTTAGAGTATTAAGCTTAAATGTTGAATGACACCCTTAATAAAATTATACTCTTCAGTATACCTTTAATGTGACACTAATTTCCTACGAATGAATAACTGTTTCATCATGCCAACAGTAATATGTACCACATTCTAAGTTCTAACACATTAGATGCTCATGGCTGCGAATAAAATCTTTCGACTGCTGGACGAGGAATCTTTAAAATGGGCGTAAAAAATAAATGGGTGAAAAAGGGGTTACTAATCTTGCTGAGTTGACACTTGCTTTGGCATTCTAAAACTAGCAAATCAAACCGGGTATGCAATACGAAGTATTTTTATTGCTAAAGTTTTCTTTTGATTAATGTTTGGAAAGGCAAAAATGGCACCATTTGTATAAATTATAAACATCTTCACATTTTAACAGCTTAACTGTAAATCAAAAAATATATTCATTAGACATTTTGGCGCGTATTCAGCACATAATCTTCAAAATCTCATTAACGTTCATAGAGATGTATTTCGTTCTGCCGTTGCTTCTCTCGCGAATTTCTGCGGAAGCTCATAAATCAACGCTAGAGCTTGGTTTTCATTCGCGTACCCACCCCCCCCAAATTCTCCTCCTCTCATCGTGGATGAACGTGACTAAAATGAAATGAAAAACATTGTTACCAGAAACTTGGTCGTACACAAATCCCCCTTATGGTTTATGTAACCCGCTTTCCACGCTCATGCACATAAGAACGGAGAGTTAAAACCATGGTTTAACAAGCGGAAGTTATTCTTCAGAAACGTATTGTTCTCCTAGTTCACCATGGTTCAAAATGGCAGAGTGCAGCGGGGTGAAGAGCCAAGAGATGAAATGAGGACGGCAATGTACTCGTATTTTGATTCTGAGGAATCACGTTGGAACGATCTTATCTCGTAATGGAACGAGGCAAATGGAAATAATGCAATTTAGCAGGGATTCTGCTATCTTCTGTTTTTATAATATCATTTTTCGTTCCCATCGTTTAAAATTTGTCTTATTTCGTCATTATAATGGCATAGGTATTCCTTCCTTCTCGTTCTTAATAGGCAAGTTGATCTGAAAAAGTGCTATATTGCCACAAATTGCGACCGAGAATATTCAAGCAATAAAACATCATATTAGGTTTATTTTCAAGGGCCAAGTTTTTTTAAATTAAAAATAATAAATTGGCCCTGATAAAAAATATACAGTTAAAATATGTAATACAATAATATCATTAAAAGTGAAAATCTATATAATATCAATTCGCATAAAAATAACATACTAATAATTCGAATAGAACATAAAATGGGAGGCATTTTAATTCTGATCATATTTTCTCCATTAATTTATTTCCAGCTGGGTTTCTAACGCAATTATCAACGGGTATCTACAAAAATGATAAATTACATCAGAACATCTATGTGCACCTAATGACACATATATTTCCTTATAAGTAATAAGGAAAAACGATTTTGATTAGTTTGAAGAATAATACATAATATACCATAACAATGTAACTGAAATTAATGGATAAATCTTATTCTGGAATAAATTAAAACATTTAATGACTTTTTTCCATTACAATTTCGTAATAACCAAACTTCTTTTACACTAATTAATATTCTGGGATAAAATTAACATACTCTTCATGCCGTTTCACTTTTAGGGTGGCTCAACTGATAAAAGACTTTTAAGCTATGACAAGAAACATATGTACAAATTTCTTCTATACCACCCAGTCCTTGCATACTCATTTTACTTCTATAATATCCATACACGGTTTCATACATGTAATTCTACTACTAACATTATAACACAAACTAACTTGCATATACTTTGCAAAAAGCTACAAATGTTAAATTCCTTCAAACGTTTGGATCTTAAAACGTTTGCAGGTGAGACTTACACTGAAGGTCGTGTTAGCAAGGTTGGTTACGAACAAAAAGGCCGCGGACTCGAGTCTTGATTTGTTCATGGGTTTTTGTACTCCATAGTGATTCGGTCACTGGGAAAATTAATGAGAGACATTAAGTAATTTAGTGAGATCCTAGGGGCTCTTCGGTCATCTCTAATGTTCCAGAGAACAAGAAAATGTGGTAGACTCATTTCTGATTGATCCGTCGGGTTGTAGTCTAAACCTAAGACGTGCAGATCGGAGAAATAAACCAGTTGTGTATGGTGTCGAAGATCGTGTTGAAAGTTGAAATGCTGATAATAGCGGGATGTGAGGAAGACTTTCTCTCGCAAATTTTCTTAATGAACGATTTCCTTTCGACCCTTAATTATAGGTATAATTGTTGAAACGAATGCCGTAATCACCATAAAAAATTCCACAAGAGTGACGTTACTTATGTAAAATGTACATGCTTCAATAATCTTGAGAAATGACATTTACACTTATTTTTTAAGCTTAATATACCAATGCTTGTATTTTCCATTTTCCGTAAAGAAAAATTGTCAAATAAATATCCTGTAGTGTTAGCTGGTTCACAAGGAAATTTTTTTTTCATATTTTCACTTAAAACCACATCAAAATGTTCTTCATACACTGCAATAGATCCTATGGAGAGCATCAGAAACCAATTACATAAATAGTCATGTTGCACTGACGCTTGTCTTGATAGACAATGAAACAGTAAAACGCGGAAGCACGTCCAGAAACATAGCGCCATATCCCCCACCAACTGGGAGAGAGAAGAAGATCGCGCTAACGATGTATTGTACATTACCTCTATGAATCGAACTTCATGAAATTTACGAATATGTTAATGTTAAAACACACCACATGACCACACCATGCAGAACGAGGCAGTCACGATATAACGATTTTAATTAGTACTTACTTTGGTCACAAGCGATCGGCACATAAGCTGCCCAATGCATTGTTAGATGAAGTCCTACGTCAAAAGTAAATGTGTACAAGTGAATCATCGGTAATTTGCATTCACTCATCAAACTTTTGTTGGGGTACGACTTCTTGTAGACCAGCATATCTATTATCTATTTTTTCTAAATTCAATCTCCTTTAAAATCATCATTTTCACTTACATCAACGTGCTTGCAATAATTTTGATTATTTAGCACAATGATCTTACTTTCCCAATCTTTCCAACTATTATAAAAATTACCCACAATACACATATTTCCTCCAGAAGTCTATTACTGCATAATCATTCCAGAAAATTTAACCATACCTATTCGTCATTGCATTCAACTCCTTTTCCTCTTTTCTTTTTACCAATTTCTAAAACAACTTCTTATTTCCTTCAAAATAATTTTGCTTTTTTTCTGCTTCTGCCATTTGTAATTTCTTACCGAGCAATATATTTGGATTCTTTTTACCTCTCTTTGTGAATGTCATACTTATCTTATTCTGGACTAAATTATAAAATTTAATGACTATTTTTAAAACAGTTTCGTAGTGCCAGAACGTTTTTTACATTTCACATGATCTTTCAAGCCATCTCAACATTGCATCTTATCATTCTCTTAATATCCCTTTCTCTTTGCTCTCGGAGAATTTTTAACTTTTCTACCTCATTGTCTGAGGCGTATTCTCGAACTATACCTATCACAGAGTTTCCATAATGTTGGGTGCGCTCGCGAGAATAATTTTTCTCGAGCATTTCCGGTCATCACACGCACATTTCAATTGCCGACATATTTTTACAATTTCTCGTAATTTCAGCGTAGTTTAAGCCTCTATTATCTAATAAGAATCTATTAGGTGTTACCTTGACCTATGCAGATATTCAGCCTTTTCTCTCAATACTAAGGCGGTTTAATAATTCTTACTACATCAGTTCTCCTCATAATCATCTTCTTAAAGTGAAAACTTAACTAGTGATACATCTTAAACATATCATTATCTGTTTACTGATGTGCTTCATACACCTATAGTGGCCATCACGGTTGGGGTCGTTCGGAATACTTTTAAGTAAAGGCATGGTATGAGAGGTTTCCAAGCTTTGCAATAATCGCACATTATTGATTGCAGTTAAGGTATTACATGTGCCAGCTTAGCCAAATTTTTCCTTAAAAAATTAACTACTAAAACTTTTAAAAATCCCTTACCATTCTCTTTTACTTTTCTCCAGAAAAGTATCTACATCCCATTATGTACTATTCTCAGCTTCTTACAAGTGTTGTGAAATAGTAGCAATAATTTTATACGTTAAAAAATAAATAAATAAACATTTTTCTCTAAGAAAATGCGAGAGTTGTGACGTGCATTTTACAAAAAAACTTTTAGAGAGTCACGTGACCGAAATATATTTATGTGGTCGCCCGACTACAAAATTAAAAAATTTACATCTTTGAAACCCATATGAATGGACTATCTCGATAACTATCATTCCTATATTCAAGTACCCCTTCAAATTGGTAAATGCTGGACACTGACACATCAAGATGCGTATAATAAACAGAAAAAGTCTACATAAGAAGGAAGAACACGTCCTCTAAAATATTTTCTCGAGAAATCTATTTGAAGATTTGTTGGAATTTTGATCAAAAATTTAGACGGAAATTTAAGCGAAAATAGGTATGGGGGACTACATTATTTTTCTCAATTATAGTGCCTACATACCATTCTATATTATTCTCAGCTTCCTTAAAGTATTCTGAAATAGTAAGAGTAATTTCAAACGCAAAAAAATAAATATTTTTCTTTAAGGAAATACGAGAGTTGTGACGTGCATTTCACAATAAAAAAATTTAGAACGACATATGACCGAAATATGTTTATGTGGCCATCGGACTATATTATTGGAAAAGAATGATACATAAACTATAGGAAATACGAAAATCAGGCAACTTTGGGTAAATTCTGAACAACAATTTTTCGTCCCTTTCCCTAGAAATGAACGTTAATATTTGACTAACAAAATGTTTGATCACAACACCGTGTGAATTAAAGCGGTTTAATTAGAGGGGATGCTTTACAATGCATTTTTTTCAAGCTGAAACAAAAAAAAAATAACGACAAAAACGATATATGACCGAAAAGTTGTGGTTTTAGATCATTCCGCCCACGGCTGCCTCACCTACGCCCCACTTGCTCCAACGTTTCTCGACACTTTACTCCATCTACATTTTCTGAAATACCATCGGATCCTCCACCATATCCCTTCTTATAGTCGCCATTGCACACACCGGAATGAGAAGAAAAAATGCAAGTGAAAGAGGCAAGGCAACGCTTGTGAGCCTTTCTTCTTGTCCAACGGAAACCGTTAAAAACGTGGGGTCGTAAATACTCCAGTGCGGAGTTTGGTTTCCAATAAAAAAGAAGCCGCATAAAGGGTGGTGGTGGTGTTTGTAGGAATTTTTTTCGGAATATTTTGTCACATCTTCTTTTCCTAAATCCTCTTCTTTTTTCGCTTCTCTTCTGCCAGCTCCTCTTAGAAATTTTATGCATTACATTTTGGGATATACAAAGGGTCTCAAATACACTACCACTCGCATCTCCCAATGTCCTTCATTATATTAACTTTACGAGCATTTCCTCCCTTTTTATTCGTCATATTGTTAGCAAACCGGAATACTTACACCGTGAATCTAACTAATGCACTTTATGCAATGCAACTTATATTTTTTTAAGATGAGTATTTCCACATTAGTCTACGTTTTGGAAATTGAAAAAGATTCTTAAAAATAATTAACAAATACATAAAATACAAATATACAAATAAAAAAAATAACATTAATATCCAGAATTTTTTAATGGTATAAGCAAGCTTTTAATGTTCACATGCTTTAAAATTCTGTGCTTTGTTTTACAAGTAAATAGGAAGAAATTTAAGGTATTTCCCCGTTTCCATTCAACTTGGCTTTCCCGTCACACATTTTCAATACTGGTAATGACTTCTATAATTTTAACATTCTCATTCACATTCCTTTATTGCCTATGCATTATCCAAAATGATTAAGTTCACACAGTTGATTCATGAACATAAATATCTCTGATATAATATTTAAGAACGTATATCTATATTTACGAAAAGTAATACCAGAATTATACCAAAGTCTATATTCATGAATAGTAATCATTTTATCTATTAGTTCCCAACTAGCATCTAAAATTATATAAACACGGCTTATATGGGTGCCTAAATTTCGTCCCTGTCTCGTTAAAAAAATACTCTGCCTCGATATTTTCATTCCTTATCTCCGTTTCCCACTTTCCTACTGAGAATTTTCGTCTCTTACTAAAAAAACTACTCTTATCATGAATAAAATATTCGGAAATTCTCCTCAAAATCTCTCATTCACTTCTCTCATAAAAACTCTCATCCTCTATTCTACTGAAAAAAAAAACAATTCTTCTAATAAAAACAACTCCCTTTCTATATTTTGAATTATTTTACACACAAAGGATTCTATCCAAGCAAGTGAAAGTACTCCCTCATTTTCCACTTCCCACTAGACAAACTGTGAATTTGTATGCCAAGGAATATGATCATGTAAAGGTTTTGACATAGTCCAAATTTTCAATAATTCAATTTATAGTCCCCTATATTTATCATGTATAGTTTTCCAAAAATATTAGTATATTATTTTTCTTCTAAATGCACGAAATTACAATCCGAGGACAGACTTTCCCGTATCGTATTCCCATGAAATGTCTCTTTTTGCTGTTCCAACATTTCTTTCTCCAGAATTTTGAACACAACCCCATCTTTCATTCCTCGCTTGGCTGGGGAAACGAAATATATTTCACTCGGTTGAAAACTTCGCTGGAGAATAAATAAAGGCACATATCTACCTGCCCAACCGTCGAAATTCTTATGAAAAACCACTCAAACTTCCTTCTCCTTTTCAAGCTCTATATTTCCCTCCCTCCTGTTCCTCTCAATTCAACTGCCTACGTATGCCTATCTCCCCTTTGCCCTCCGCTATGCCTTTCCATTGCCTTTCCTTAGATTTAAGCTCTAAGTTATGATCTGACCTTGAACTTAGGTTCATCCAACACAAGAATTTTATATCCTTGGCACGAACTTCTACTTAATGCATCACAGGAGGAAACACGCTCTTCTAAACCATTTTCTGTTAATCCAACGGAACCCTAAACAAGTTTTATTCGTCCGCACACTGGTTTGCATAGGTAATTTTGATTTATGCCTACTAGTGCAAGATTCTGTGGAAGCCGAATAGGCGATTGCCCACTCTCCCTTTTTCCAGATCCACCTACAATAGGGATCCACCACATAGGGAATATAGAACAATGGTTCATATCAATTTGAAAGAAGAGCAGAAAAGGAGTTACAAACTAGTATTGCTTATTGCAGGTGTCACACGAATCGCAATTTGTACGACTACGCACACAAGTACTAAATGCAACAATTATCACAAAAACATGGTGAGCGGAAAATATAAGTTGTCCGGCGATCATGCGATTTATTCCCTATTTTAGTGATCGTGCTATAAGAGGGTAGGTACCTGAAGCGATAGTAAGTATGTTTATTAATGAAAACATTAATAGACAATCTGATTCACAATATGATCGATTGAAAACTCGAGTGAGGCTCTCAATCTCAGTTTAGGACCCTCAGCCAAATAAACTTGACTAATTTTTGAGTTCATACACAAATATCGTGGAACAGTTGCTTCGTTAATTTTCTACTCCCAATTATCTCATAAAAGTTAAATTCATAGAAACACTTAATTTTGTGCTACCCTTTTCCTATTCTCGGGTCTTAAAACGCATAATTCATTCTCTTGCGTTTAGGGTCGGGGCTACCGATTCGGTGAAATGTAATCATAAATGATAAGAAATTAAATATACCTACTGGAACACAACCTGTACAAATGGCACAGGCTCCAAAAGGGTAGAAATCAATATTATTCCCTTCCTTTATAAAAATGAAAGAAGAGAAGCATGAAAGAAAAAAATGTATCAATATTTAAATTGCTGGAATATCACAAACCTTGAGCTGTCATGTACCCACAAACATACCTGTTATATTTACAATTAAAAAAAATACCTGCAAGTGAGTTATATGAGTTGGAGAGTGAGCCTTTGAAATGTCCATCAAGCAAAATGGAATCACTCCATACCAAACAAAGATACACCTTGTGAACTCTTGGCAAAATAATTAATGAATTTCAAAACATTAGACAAGAATTATCTCGGAAATGATCACGACCGAAGTAAAACAGGAAAGCATTCGGAATGACTACTTTGTGATTTGTTATTTTGAACCTTTTTACTCAATTGCTCTAAATAATAAATTAAAATATTCAACCGAAACATGTCTTACAGAACCACCTCCCTCCTCCTTCTACATGCACGCATACCCCAACTTGCAAGAGCCGGGGTTGACCCCGGCTTAATTGTTCACTATAACTTGACTTTAGCAAATAATCTTAATTTGCTTGTAATCTAAAGATCTCTTGCTTCTAATAATGTTATTCTTACTTTAAGGTGTCTGTATTTTTTGCAAGGTGGTTAACCCTGAAAGATCACAGAACCAGATAAATGAATGCGACTTTTAAATACCGTATGAAATCCTGGAAGATAATTGTAATATTTAAGTGTCTGTGCTGCAGATTAATATTTAGGTAATGCAAATCCAAATCAGATGGACTAACTTCAATGCAAAGATAATCTGAGCGTCCAGAATTGTTGGATAGTGGACGAAACGTTTTACTCCCTTCACTCATCATTTTGTACTGATCATACTGCATATATTTTTATAATTTTACCCCTCTTGTTCTTTATAAACACCTAGGGCAATTTTCATGAGTAATGACTTTATGGGAATTTTAGTATTTAAACCTAATTTATTTAAAAAATTATTAAAAATTTATTAATTATATTATTCTATTGTGACGCTTGTGCTTCTAAGGCTCGATCGGATCTCGGGGACGAAACTTCGGTGAAATCCCCCGCAGGCGTGCAATTGTTCACCAACTCCTCCGATGCCATAACGACGATGCTGAAAAATCTTCTAGAACGTGTGAAGGCGCTTCAGGATGATCAGAGTGATTTCAAAACAAAATTTTCTTCTTTGCAAGAGTCATCGTATGAACATTCGCAAGCACTAGCCCTAATGAATGATTTAACATCAAAAATTCATGATCAACTAGATTCAGTAACTGATGAAAACTCAGCCTTAAAGTCACGTGTCGTCTTTCTTGAAGCTCAGTTAAATCAAGTGGAACAGGAGTCTTTGAGGAATGTCATAGAAATTCATAGTATTCCTCATAAGAGAGGCGAAATAGTCGAGGCGCTGGTTTGCCATACGGGGCTTGCCCTCGGAGTCAAACTAGATGCTGATGATATCAAAGATTGTTATCGACTTAAAACTAGGTCATCAACAACCACCACGCCGATTATTAAGGCCCGTTTTACTCACAGTAAATTGGCTAGAGAGCTG
>LYUA01003636.1:62324-76257 GCA_002093875.1 Calopteryx splendens
GAATTGATGACAAGGACCTTAGGCAAGGATGTAAAAAAGAGACTAGTTAAGATATTTATAAGGAGCGTAGTTTTGTATGGCTCGGGAATGTGGGCGTTAAGACATGAAGAAAGGCGTAGGTTGGAGGCTTATATGGGTTTTAGAGAAGGATAGAAAGGGAGAAATGGACGGAAAGGAAAACGAACGCAGAAGTTTCGGGAATGGTAGGAGAGGAGGCTATTGGGCAAAATCCAAAGAAAGCAGGAAAGGTGGATGAAGGGCTTGATGAGTGGTAATGGATTGCTGAAGAATCTGATAGAGGGTAGAATGTTGGGTAAGCGATGGAGAGGGAGGAAAAGATTAGGGATGTTAAATGGAATGAAGGGAGTCATGCAAGGGAAGTATGCAGAAATGAAGAAAGGGTCAATGCAGGAGGGTGTCCATCATAAACCTACCTTAACCAGTAGATTACAATGAATTAATTGAGGGTGTTGCATATTTAATTCGTTTTACAACAGACATAAAATTGTAATCTACACAATTCACGAAATAAAATATATTAATTCTACACGCATGCAGGCGTAATTACTTGCAAATTCTCATTCAATTTAATTACAGTATTGTTGCAAAAACATCAACAGCGTTACGTTTCATCAATAACATGGGTATATATTTTCAAAGAACTTGATAATTATTAGAATTCAAGTTTTATTTTAACTAATCAGGAGTTAGCGTATAATTTGAAGCTTAGTCGCACTTGGGTATAATTTCTAAACGAAGTTTGCAACCAATTCATTAAGGAGGAAATTCCTCTGCAGCCGTAGGAATAGGAGTCCCATTTTGACTTCAACAAACTTCCGTTGCTTTTTCTGGTAAATCTTTTTTTTTCCTTGAGTCGCCCCACGTCTCGCGTCCTCGTAGTTGGCGGCCATATAATATTTGCAAAGCCTCTTTCCAACACCGGACTAGCCATCCTTCTCTATCCCACGAACACCAATCCTCCGGACTATGAAAAGACTCAATTTCTTCTTTATATTCTCATTTCAGACTTCGTTTTTAATTCCATGCCCTTTTCTTTATTTATCTCTGGAACCTTACGTAAAAACCCGTCAAAAAAATGACCTTCTCCTCTCCATCCCACTGGAACCATGTATGCTATTTTTTCCCAACTTTTCTCATTTTTTTATTGACTGACTTATCTTAAATGATTTAGCTTAGCTTTAGTTTAGCTCTACACTGTGAACTGATAATTCCTTTTCTAAGCGTATCGCTATTGCCCAAATAAAGACGCTTATCTATCTATCTATCTATCTATCTATTTAATGAATTTCTAGCCTCATTTCACATTAATAATGCCAATGTGCGAAGGGCACATCACTAGCGAAATTAGTTTTACGATTATTCAAGCCTCTATAAATGAATGCAACACAGCATCATTTTCTCGGACAAATTTAAAAATTATTTTGCATTAATCGTACCTTAATTAAGGAAATAATTAATTATTCATACGCAACTATTTAATAATTCAACATCCTTTTGGATATTTTTGATCTATTATATTATTGATTTTCCTCCAAGTTAAAATAGATTAAAATGAGTTTATGCATCTTTCAACTTTTCTCTATTATTTCCTTATTTTTCCATAAAAAAGTGAAGTAAAATGTGTCATAAAACATAGGGCTTGCATTAAATATTTTATAGTAGCGAATTTTCGTAGGCTAAATGATGCAAAAGCCCAATGCCTGCAATTAGATATTAAATAAATTAAACAGTTAACGATAATGTAGTACCATAGGTAGCCTTCTATTTAAGGGATATTTTAGGCGATTTCTAAAGTGTTACGCCCTATTTTCAATTTTTGAGTAATTACCTTCAAAAATATTACTTTTCCATTTCATATCACCTTAATTTGTACTGTATTTGCACTACTCATGGTGTTAAATCTTATCATTTTCCTTCCTTTAGTCTACTTATCAAACAATTTAATATCCTTCTATAACCAAATAGTACTCTGAAACTACTCAACACCTCTCTGTCCGCATTTTCTCAATTCAATTAATTTTCTCCAAGATATTTTCATCATCCTCCAAAATAAACACATCCATACCTCTCTGCGCAGATTTTTCTTTCACCATTCTTTCCCACGCCTATATTGCAATAGCATATAATATTCTCTCACTATCCTAACCAAATCCCAATATTTAAAATAACACGGAGTTAATTTCCATACAAAAGCCTATTTTAAATATTGTCTCCACACTTTTACTAACATTCTTTGGTATCAGTCCCTGTATATTAGTCAATAGCACTCTCTTAAATGCAATATTTCTCATAACATCGTTATTTTTGGTCGATGCTTATACTAAATTCAGCCAAGATGCATAAAGATAACATCATGATATCACCACAATACATCGCATTGGTACGATGTACGAGCCAAACTCGATTTATTACACTAATACTAATTTATGCCAATTTATTATACATGACTGGTTCACTTTCCTTAAATACCAAGTTACATTGGATTCCTTATCACATATTTATAATTTTTTTTCTAAAATTCACCGACCTTCTGGTTGATTACTCTGGTTTGGTATTCTGTTATATGCTGAGCTTAGAAGGAAAACGTTTATCTTACTTTCTAACCACAGCTTTATCATATGCAATTATGACTGAAATTATCAGACACCACCTACTTATAGTCACAAACCAAGAAAACTTTTTTGTTCTTTTACTATTTATCCAGATTTTATCAACCTTCCAAGCTATAATGTACTTTCCCAACTTTTCCTTTGTACTACCATACCCATTCCCTCGATTATTCATTTGATATGAAGTCTTGAGTCAGGTATAGGTTTAGAATGAGTCGCCTGAATAAGTGGTACATTTGTTCAGTACTGCTACGTTGCCACGCGTTTCCCTCTCCATCCCATGCCCAAACTGATCTTTATGTTAGCATTTTTGATAATATCATTAACTTTAATTGAAGATGGATTCTTCATAGGCAACAAGAATCAAGATTAGCATTATTTTCCCGATTTTTTTAAATTACGTATCTTTCCTTTTAAGTCCACTCAATAACCTCTCTCCAGTGAACACAATAAGGAAATCGTCATCTAGATCTTTATATCATACCTATTATGCTGGCCCTATCGTACCGTATCACCGACCATAGAATCATTAAGTGTAGACAATAACTCAAAAAAACGGTCCTTATGTAGAACAACACGATACAGTAAACAATTTTCCATATTCCACCAACATTTTCATTCAAAAAGGGGCATGCATTGTAGTATTTATTTCTGAATGTAATAATTCACATCAAGTATTGGTCATCAAGTATTCCCTACTTCATAAAGTGGCAATTATTTGAGATTTAGCGACGATTGGATCTTGAGGATAAACTGGGAAGAAATATGTAGGCATAGGAGACTTTAACTGTGAAAATAAATTTCCCAAGTTCGTATTAATACCTGATTGAACCCGTAGCCAATTGGTGATAGCGTTTAAATCAGCCAAACCCACTCACTCTATCAACCACCCGAAGATAGTCGCACATGCATCTAAAATGAGAAAAATCTAGTTTTTCGGATACCTGAGTGGTCAAAGAGTAATAAACAGCAGAAATACGCACATCAGAGGTGTCTCGATAGAAATAGTCCAGTCCGAAAAATAGCTAGGCACTCATAGTATAAGTGGTGATCGGCCTAAATCGTCATTTCGTCAACGCGAGGACACGTGAACTCCAATGTCGCTGGTTCAAATACTACCACGTGGATGCATGGATTCATGGATCAGTTATCCGTGATAAATGGAGAGGGATAACCTTTTTCGCATAGTAAAATATTAAATTTGTAATTTGGCCATTCAAATTAACTCTCCTTTTTAAACTCAGATTTTTGACTGCTCCTATAAACCATTATTTCTTCGTATAGCGAGTTCCTCGTTTTCCCTGCCAAACAAGTTACCTCCAATGAAAATATATTTCCATCTTTCGGACTTTTTTCTGTGGACGAACGACAACATTCAAGCGCTTTCGTTTATTTCCCGAGTATTTATTGCCTCGCGTTTTTCTTTCTCGTTGCATTTAAAACACTTAAGACTGTTAACGGAGCATTTGCAATTTGCATTTGCTCGTTCGGTTTCTCGTTGCACATTTCGTGCTCTCGGGTATAATCAGAGTGAATTGAAACAAATGGCTATTGCAAACAATTTATTGATAAATAAATGTATCCACCTATAAATACAGGTAATAGTCTGTCAAATACCCGATTGAAGAGAAAAGTTTTCCACGGAATGGTGAAATGTTGCATAATAGTCATGTCCTTTCCTCCATGTTTTACGCCTTTGCAACGATTTCCTGATACCATTTTCTGTATAAATATAGAACATGGGGTTTTTATTAAATATATAGTTTGGAATGAAAATATTCATCGATATACATCGAAATTCATTTAAATATACTTTTTTCATTCATTTATATAACGTTGTCATGGTTCACGAATCACCTTTTATTGAAATCGCCCGATATAATAGATTTCAATCGCCAAGAGTACAGCTATACAACGATGCCATAAGCTTATTTGTACTTCATGGCGCAGAACTAAGTGGTCCCATTAAAGGGGCTCACGATGTAATGAAAGCATCCCTTACGGGATATTCATTCTGTGGAACGAAGGTAGGGTATAGATTTCCTTTATGGTAGTTCTGTGGAAGAGTATCGATTTGTGATTTCATGTAAGGGACTATATTATATATTAAATGGGCTGAACAATGTGAGAAATGTTAGAGAACCAACTGATGTTACTTCTAAGGTTATTTTCATGGAAAATTACAATTATTCTATGCTAAAATTGACACTAAGACTAAATAAAATCCAAAAAACTAGGTATTTATCGTGAGAAAAAATATCTTAGCATCCTAAATAACAAAAATCTTTAGCTTACTTCCCCCAAAAAATACTTCAACGTGCAACAGTTATTAAACATTGGTTTCAGGTAGTAAAAAATCTAAACAAAAAAGAAAATATTTTCTTGGATTTTGAGAAAACGCATTCCATTCCAGCTCATTGTGCAAAAAGTAAATATTCTCTTGGCAGCTTAAACAATTTGAGTGACAGCTAACAGGATTATTTATTAAAAAACAGGAGGTCGTAAAGGCATTTTGCATCAAAAAATTATAGATCTGGAAGGTCTTCACATAATTATGAGGTCATGTAGCCTATACTTATAGACCACCTATAGACTGGGATCTGGGAGCAGGTGATATAACTTCAAGGGAGTCAACCGACAGTTGAAGTGCGTATGATACTTATATACTGGGAATTATGATACAGAAATTTTATGCCATGCAACTTAAATATAATTTGAAGTTAATTCAGTTTTGACGAAAATTGGAAAAAACATTTACTGATTTTGTAACTCTTGCATCACAATTAATTCACCTTTCCTATTTTAGCAAACTTCGAACTTTTAAAGGACAGACTTCAATATTTTATTTTCCCATTTTACATGTTACCTTCTTTATAAGTATTGCTTCATGAAAAATTCCTTAAGAAATTTCATAAGAATGACATTTGGGCTGCTAATACACGTGTCTATATACTATGGTTGTGACACTTTATACGAGGTACAATGTTAACTTTTAGAGTATAATATAGTAGCAAATATTGATCCGACAAAAAGGCTCTAGTACAAATATTTAAACTATACGGAAATAAAAATAAAAATTAATTAAAATTTAAAAATATACTTCTCCATCATGCGCCATTACCTAATAATTTATATAGCAAGGTGAAGAAGCACTGCACATAATTACCCAACTTCCAACTGTGAGTGTGTGTACTGCGGTTTCTCTTTTGAATTATTCGTTTCAAAATATTTTATCAATAATAACAGCATAATAGGAAATTTGAATGTAAATCAACTAAAAATGTCCTCAAAAAATAAATTCATGCAGATACATGGTTTGTATATTATTTTTACTACTATTTATGCAAATATTATCAAATGAGCTCTCATTTGATAATATTTGCATAAATAGTAATAGTCTTTTATTTGATAATATGTGAATACGCATTTATCATCAGCATCGCAGCGCTATGATAAATATTCATTGCTTTCGGAACTATTTAATTTCAAGGAAAAATTAAAAGGAGATTGCGTTCAATCGTCATTTTTCCTTTACTATACAAGAGGAACCGTATACTGCTTTTAATTAATTGTTAATAATGAAAATATAAAAGCTGATGTGAATAGAAAATTGCTACTGGCGAATCTTCATAACTTAGTTTCCCAAATTAATAAATCTGAATTAAATAAGAAGTTAAATTAAATTCTAAAATAATGTTAGCACATGTTAAAAAAGCAATTATGAATTCACTTGTTTAATTTCAATATGTTCCGCGCCGTGTGCTGACCCAAAATAAATTATGATTAAATCAATAATGTCGTATTTTTTCCTGGCTATCCACCTTCGTGGCCCGGGTACGATTTCGGGAGACGCCTGCGGACACCTACAACTTCACACAAGCTGTGCGATTTTTCGGGCACCAGGACATCCTGGGAAACCGCAGGCGGCACAGGAAAGGAAGGAACTTGTCCCCCTACCCTGATGTGTGACTTTCACACGCCGTTGGGTTTGGGTGTATTGGGAGTGCACTACCCTCACTCTATCAAACCGACCTTCTAGTTGATTACAGAGGTAGGTGGCATTTGCCTTCATGATTCCCTAAAAATTAATATCCAGGTGATAAGCGAATGCGTTCATTTCCAATTTTGCATATAGGAATAACGTTTCCTCATCTCCTTAACTTGCTGTCTGAAATGGGCACTTTTGATAGCAATATGCTATAATCTATATATCTCCTAATATATTATTTTGCATTCACCTGATGCTCGCTTACTTACACGGTAAATGAAAAATTAGGTGATTGATACCAAATGCTTGGAATTTTATCTTCAGTATAAATTACTTTCAGCACACGTTACACTCGCAATAGCATATTCAAGTTTAAATTGCTTCTCTGCCTTGATTCTTTAGTTCAGAGTAATTATGTATTAGCCATTGAGTTGCGTGGCCATATTAAGTGGGTATAAAAAAAATCCAATGTTGTTGTTGGCGGGGGCTGTTGTTCCCCAGCGGGCCCTCGAGACCTTTCAACTCTACAGTGCCGTCCCTCACTTCATCCACCCGACCGCCAAACGCAGGCCTTTTCGCAGACCACCCCTCCCACAACGACCCCCTCCTCTCGCGCGACCACCCTCGTTCCCACTCCATTTCAACGCCGCCGCCTATATATCTTGAGCTCTCCATCACACCCTCTCTTTTCTACGCATTACGAAAATCCAACCCATTCTATTACCACCACACTCGCCCATCTCGCCGTCCATTCCACGATACCTATCTCCGCCAATCCAGTCCTCAATCCTTGTCTCGGACAGACCGCTGCCCTCAAAAACTTTTAATCTTCCCACTCCCCTCAGCATGAACACACACACAAACGAAATACCCGCATTTCTCCTCCTGCCTTCCTCTGGGGACATATTGTCGCCAAGGAAGTCTCCTGGTAAAATTTGAGGGAGTGAAACGGGAAGACGAAGATGGGACAGAAAAGGCGGCCGCACGTGGCCTTGGAGAGAGACAAGATCCCAGGAAGAAATGAAGTCTTCTTTGCGGCGTTTGGGCACGCTCACGTTTGCAAACAGACCATGCAACTGTTTACACTGTCTTTCCCCGTGGTGGATACTTGATGAGTGAATACTGCCATCACTATATATTCAGTACATTCAACAAAAGACTCTTGCGGTGAAGTTAGTTTCGAGCTTCTCAGCTGAAGTGCCTTCGCGTTTTAATATAGCCTCAAAGGAGAAGAAACTGCTCTAAAATTAAATGCCATATGCTCTGTCACGTATGCAAGCAAGTTTGCCTTCGGCGCAAACATGATGAAACGTTCAAGTTCGTATAACTTACTCGTCGCCACCATAATTTGCACAAGGGAAATAGCATGCTTTCACAACTATGACCTCAGGGCTTGATATTTTTCATTATAAGCCCTAAAGCATCATGCAGTATTATTATATTAAGTTATTACTTTTGCACGTTGAAAGTTTAAGACGTTTAAATTTTCTCATTGAGATGACAGTGGTTGTGTAAGTTGGAAAGCTATTTTTTAGTTGCTGTGACTTTTGTCCTGTACTTAAAAGTAATGTCCGGATCAAGTGTCAGAAATCGTTCCCCAACCCATTCCAATCATCCCGAACAAATTTATTTTAAATTTACTGACAAGAATTACAGATTTAATTCCAATTAAAAAAATTTATTTTGCGAAATGAGTCCACTTAAACTGCGTATGCTGGTAGCACGAATGATGATAAAAGATTCCACTAAAAGATGACTTGAGTAATTTGTGATAAACTCTTCCCGAGAAAGGAGATATTTGCTATCATACCAAGTGAGATGACGTGCAAGTGTGTTATAAGAATTTCAGCAGATTTTTACCAACATCAAATAGTGCCACTGATATTTTACGTCTACAGAAATACAGTGGCCCTGTAGTGATTTGCTTGTATCTATTTAAAAAATACTATAAAGCTCAATGTAAATTATTTCTATTTTAAAAATATTTTTCCCATCACCTTTATTCTATAAGATCTCTTGTCAACTTGAAAAAAAAATAGGATAGTAAATCATCAGTTTTGCTAAGCATTATTAAAATATATTGAAAAAAATTAGGTAGTGATGAGGTGGCTTTCAAAATGATACTTCTTGTGTGCCTCACGCACATTTAGAGTCTTAGTGAGCGAAGAAAAAATAGGAGAGTTCCTTAAGAGGATATGTACCTTATATTCGTATGGTTTTACGAGATCGGCTAGCATTTTCATTTTTGATGCACTTCTCATCAATCATGGAGGAAAATGAATAGACAAAATCACGTGTTCCTGTTTCTTCTGTCTGAATAAAAAGGAAATCATGGAAATAACTCGGAAATTATTTATGACGTCCATCTGGCAACAATGTTAAGCAGTTAAATTAAACCGAGAACTAAGACTTAGAACGTCACTGGTATAAATGGATGTTCGAGACTTTCTGGTTAAAAATTGGAAATATTTCAACAGTGCACACAAAGCACAGCACACAGATACATATGGAAGAGAAATGACCATTCCCTTCTCCGTTAGTGTTCAATACACACTGGAAGATACTCCACATTCAGGCTTGCACCACGCACCGCGCAGAAACCCGTTATGATTTCTATTTTTCGAAATTCCGTTCTTTCATTGCCATGCATGCATCTAGTACGGAAGTCGCAGAATGAAATGAAGGATGACGTAAAGATCAGGTGAGCGTGGGGACGAACAATTGGCGTGCGACTGTGGAAGGGATGGGCGTGGGCGTGAGGCCCGGGCCGAACGGAAATCTGGTGCTCCATTCTTGTCTAATATTTCTGGGCGCATGAACGGGTCCCCTCATAAAATAAACAAGAAAAAAAGTAGAGACAGAGCTTTGAGAGAATCAGTTCGACAGAGAAGCGACCGTAATCTTTTTTTTCTCTCATTTTATTAGGGAAGAACCGGAGGCACAATTCGGACAGAGACCTTGACCACTTCACCTTTCAGACCGGGAACGCTGAAGCGACCGCAATCCCGACGGGAGCAGATGCGCTGATATGCGTGGAAAAGATGGGCACGCCGAGATGAAAAGGGGAGGGGAGTGTCAGATCCGGACCGCCTCCCCGCCCCTCCCCCCCAAAAAAAAGGAGTGGCGCAAAAGAGATTGGACATGGAGGTCGCCCGATGCTGGAGTTCTTTCCACACGAAACGCAATTCATTTCATGCATGTCCCAATTTATCCGACCCTACGAAGTCCACCTACCCCTCAAATCCATCCTGTTTGAGCTGCTTTCAACAATCATGACCTTGTAGATGAGATGCCTCGTCACCCGTTTACATTTCCACTTTTTTTTGCCAATCCTTTGATATATTTTCCCATGAAAATTAATAATAAGGTCCGAGAGCGAGTATTGATATTTTGACCCTTCTATCACCCTGCACTCCCGAGTTTCGGCGGATTACGTGAATGATTTTTTTTAAATCTGCACTTTCGAAAGCACAGAAAGCAGTTACGTTCTCATATCGATGAAATTCGACTTTCTTAATGAATGGAGTTACAATTTGTAATCCGAAAAGATGTGAACATTTGATTCAAAGACTGTTGGATAACAAAATGCCATAAACGTGCATGATATAAATGTTGTTTTTTCACGATAAACTAAAGTTATAAATAAAATTATTGGAATTAATCAGACCATAGAATGAGGCAGAAGGAAATATATCAAAAGCAAGAAGAATATTGGTTTTTGTATCTCTTTACTCTCTTTAGCTAGACGATGCTGTAGGTTTTCGTCCCTTCATCCGTTAATATGTGCGAAAATGATTAAATATTTATTCATGCTACATAATAACTTCAAATCGAGAACTATATTTGCTTTTATTATTCGAAAACTTGGGAAAACGTTATAACTTCAACTTATTACTGACATATTCGTCATGCTAACATTATTTACCAGCTCATCTTAGCAATGGCTACATAGTATGAATGAGGCATAAAAACCACCAAATGTGAAAAAATGTATTACAGTTTTCATCTAAACCACAAATTTGCACTGGTTTATGCGGTTTCTTGGGAAGATGACCATGAAAAAGGAAATAGCACCTTTTATAAAAGTTTCCCTCATAATGCATTTGATTACATACTTACTTGACACAACCTAATAATTATGAAAATTTATTTCAGACCTATAAGTTTACTCTCATTTCCTTATACTTTATTAATATAAGAAATAACATTACCATTATGTATCTAAATGAGTTTTCCCTAATTGGGGTTTCCTTCTTTAATAATGCTGTGTCCCAAGACTACAATTCTATTCCCCGTGTTTGTCTTCAAATACATATTAAATCAATTAAATCTATGCTCATTTTTTTATTCTGCTGAAACTCATAAAATGGGCTCCATTATATAATGACTATGGACAGTAAGAATTTTCCAATAAAAACTTATTAAAAAGTTTTACTGGCTCACTCTCTCTCTATCTGACAAGCAGGCAGCTGATTCAGCAATTTTCCCATGTAACCTTAGGTATTAATTTATATGCACTCAGGGAATCACCAAAAACCACATTTAGTATGAATTATCATATTTCTAAACTATTCCATTGAAAATTAAAGAACAAAGTTCCTTGCTCTCAATAGAAAATGGAATGACCAGCCTAATTAGTCGAGTTTTGCTTTAAACAGAAAAATAATCGCATTTTCTGTCCACCATCCCATCTTTCTTGCATTTTTCGTCCGAAACATTCTCCGCGAACATCTTAGATAAATTAATTTTCATTACATCCACCTTTTCATTCATTTCTATTTCCATTTTAATCGGATATGGACACAAGAGTTGCTTTAGTAGAGAAATATTGTTTTCCGTGAAAAAAAGTAAATCACTAGCAGGAAAATATACAACACGAGCTGGAATCTAGGAGGGGAAAACGAGCGAGTAAATTCTATCCCTTTCCGCTGAGTCCGGAATTGGAAAACTTTTCGAGCACATAAATCGGCTTACGCAAAGAATGAAACCTTCGAATGCGTCATCACGTCTAAAATTGCGGACTATTATTATTTTAGTGTGAATGAATCGGAAATGTGTGGTAATTGTTGAGAAATGCCAGTTCACGCTACCTGCACAGTTTTAAGCGCTATTAATTCCCACAAAAAACAATACCATCTGGGAAATATGCCATGCATTGTGCATAGCATATTCTATGTCCTCGATTTATAAAATTCAGTGGTAAACCAAAATATTTTTCATAAATGGCTCGCGATTTTCCATTAATTCAAATAGCAGTATTAAAATTTTGCAGCTAACCTCTTCAGGTAATGCCTATTTTAGATGAAAACATATAGAGACACCTACACCACTTAACGTATTCCGTTAAGCATTTAATATGTCTGACTTTATATTACTATGAGTGAATGGGAGGTCGCAATTAAAAAGCAGCATTAAATAACAGAAAACAGACATTGAGGAGAAGGTTAGCATCCCTTCGAATTATTAGAAGGTTGCATAAAAAAAATCCAAGAGAATATGTCACTGCCAAAAACTCCCTATAATAATCCCATTTCAGCCAAAATTTCGTGTTGCACTTTGCAATACGGATGAGTTCACCGGGAACAGCAATAGATCCGAATTTATGACAGACCTTTTAATGTTAAAAAAAATACTCAAAGATTGCTGTTGAACGCATGGTGAGTAAAATTTAGCGAAATTGTAAAAAAACCTTTGGAAAAATAAGAATTTAAAACTATTTATCAGCACATTAGTCCAATTAAATTGAAATCAATTCTAAAGTATTTGACAAGTACATGGAAATATTTTATACACAGGATGAAAACCCGTCTTATATTTGTCCGAACAGAAATCATTTGGGAAGTACTTTTATCGAACCCAGAACGGGTTTAATTTTTACACTGGAACTTGAAAACGCAATCCCCAATATTTTTTCTCTTTATCATCGTTCATTTGTTTAAAAACCAATTAACAACCTTTTTGATGTTACTGAAATGACAAAAGTTTTTTTTTGGAAATTTAGCTTTGAACTCGGAAAACTTTGAATGAAATATTTATCCGGGGCCTTCTCACAGGGGCTTTTAACTAATTAAATGAAAATATAAGCCCATGCCGCCGGTAGATTTCTTGTTATATGTCATCAACACTTATCCTCGGAAGTAGCTTAATATTAATACATCGATTATTTTTCTTAATATCAAACGAAAACTTTAGTGAAAGCACACACCGCTTCTTAAAAAACTAAGTAATCGCAGATCTGGGTGACAATTTCACTGCACAACTACATAGCATTATAATAACATATTTTAATCCTGAATTTTAATTAAAATGGTTTAAACGAATATTTTCCATTGATTAATTTCTTAATATTCTAAATTTTATGCGTAAATTGCCTACAATTGCCTGGCCAACGCCACGTATTTCATTTAGCTGAAAATTGAGTATACATTTTTTTATCGCAAATGTTAACATAAGTTTGAGATATTTCACAACGTAAAAATATGGTAATATTCAGTTAGAACTAGATTTAGTTCTTGCTAGTTTTGTGAAGCCTAAAGCATAACTTTAATTTAGGTTACTTTTGGAGTATTTTGATAACTAACATTGCTCTCCAATTACATTTACAGTTACCATGGTGGTGGAGGAAAATGTCTGATTTATACATTTTTGGTACGTACCTATTAGAAGAAAAAGGGAACACAAAACGCTTGACATCCATATTTTTACACTTTTTTTACATTTACTAACAGATAAATTACACTTTCACGACGGGTCTTTCTTTCTTTACATAAAAAATACCACGGGGAAATCAGAATTAGTTACACGATTTCCTTCTTCCAGAGCCCCTATCATTCCATAATAATGTCATCGCTTGAATATCTTACTTAACGCTGTCTTTCTCTCTCCATAACGTATTTATGTGACCCCTTTCTTTTTTCTTATTCACTGCCATTATCCGTGACCCTCTGCATTACTTTTATCCACCCAAAAATTGCATTCTGAAGGCATACAGCAGATTTTTGTCCGTGAACCTTCTCGTACTGCATTTACATATATTTATATAAAAGTCTACTTTAAATTACTTATGTCTCCCAAACATCACTCATTCATGTCAATTTTTAATATAGGAATCTTCGATAATATTTCTTCTGAAGACTCCCGCGAAATAAATCCATGGCATTGACAATCGCTCACTTTACAGACAGCCGATCATAGATAAGGTGAAAATGTTACCTTATCTCTTTTACAGCCATATTTTCACTTCTTGGAGTGTTGAGACACATACCTGGAAAAATAGAAATATACTTTACAATATTGTCCAATTTAACATATAAAT
>LYUA01003637.1:12760-23344 GCA_002093875.1 Calopteryx splendens
CTGGCCACCCTACCCTAATGTGTGAATTTCACACGCCGTATACGGCTTAGTATTGAGTGAGCTCTAACCTCACCTGCCAAACCAACCTTCGGGTTGATTACTGTTATTAATGGAATTAGAGCAGTATAAATATGCTATATATATTATTTCATTACATACCTTCAACTTAGGATACTCATGCTTCAGTAATACACCTTTATGGCTTCCTGGCACAACAAATAAGCACCCATTGTCTTTGGTAACCTTTTCCATTGCAGTCCATGATGCCACTATTCTGTCGGCCGGGCGGAATGGGAAGTAATGCAAATCCTGACATTTCAAAACAGAAATTATTACATCAGAAAGCAGTCTCAAGAGAACTATGCACTTTAAAACAATACTATTCCAACTTAGATCAACCGGAATAAGTTTATAATGTTCGTTATGATTATCATATGATGAACTGGAGTTTCTCAAGTACTTGTAACTTTTAAGTAATACATTCAAGTGTAATGGAAATTCTGCATTTTTATTATGCGTAGCAACAACTTTTGAGTTGGTACCTCAAAGCTTCTGAGCCTTTCAGATGAAAATGTTTTTCTTGGATGCTCCTGTTGTATCATCTTAGGTGGTCCATCAATTAGTATGCTTTGCACAGTCCCTAATGACTACATGTAACACACTGCTATGGAGGGAAAAGCAATTCAATACAGCCTCAACTTTATTTGCCCCGCATTATTTCCTTCTCCAGTTATTCTTAATTTTTACCCCCTCCCCCCACAACACATTCTCCCTTATGGATAATTGAATGCAATCTAAATCCAATGTGAAGTTAGACATGATGCCCCCGTTGATAGGCTGAGGAGCATTCAATCCAACTATAAATTATATTACCATTTTAACTGGATGAAAGGCATAATTTCATGCACTAATGACATAATTAATTCCACCATTCTGCCTTTAAGACTAACCGACCATGTTCTTGCCTTTCTATGAATGAAATTTATTTATATTTTTATGCATCTCATTCTTTCTTCTTTCACCACTGGCAATATTACTTCTAAGCTAACAAAATCCTTCTACTTCCTCAGGTGTTTTATTTTAATTTCCTACCCTTAAAGTCAACTTCATTTAATGCTAACTCGTAAATTTAGAGGAATGCAACCTTCACTTGCATGAAGGCCATGCAACACTTCAGAAGCACCGTGGAAAAATTGCAGCATATTACACAATGTGAGTGGCTTTCATTGAGTGACCTGCGATTAATGGAAGTAAAATATTCATTAATTGTTACAGAGATGAACTTGCCTGGTGAGGTGGATGCTGGGAAGTTTCCTTTCCTGAGTCTGGTGGCTTGTTTATCAGCATTGTGTGCATTGCCATTGCATTGGGTCCAGTAAAACATTCTACGTAATCCAGCATCTGAAAAGTGGCGTGCATTATCACTGACTAATATTTTAAACATCAAGTATGCACTCCTATTTTATAATCATTTACAGAGTCTGTCAATGCTTTTTATATTGACTCGGGAAAATGGAAAGTAACTGGTGAGCAGATTAGTAAGAGCAACATGTTTGATGCACTGAAAAGAATAAATAGTCAACCTATATATCTACTATATTTTGATCCACCATGACGGAAAGAAAGGTTTTTTTCAACAACTGACATTAATTAATAATAATAAAGGGAATAACTATGCATATTAAAAATCTTTTGCAAAAAGAAAAAAAACTGTCCTCGTGGAATAACCCAATTTTAACCAAATCACAGAATATATTATATGTTAAGAGCAATCCAAAGTAAGTACTCATATATTTTAAGGAATAGTCCACAAGTAAATTTTTCTTCCAGTGTGGACCATGGATGAAAAGTTCTACTGTTCTATGATATCAAAGGGAGGTTGTAAGATGGAAACAGTCATGGCACCTTTGCTGTTTAAGTTTTTTGCCTTGAAAACAAGGGAGCTACTCCTCTCTTCCATACCTGACTACCTCAGCATCAATTGCATGAGCAAAGTTCACTATGACAAGAATGGTTGGTGAGGTTCTCATTTATAATATTTATGAGAAACTCACCAGAGTGAGGCTGAATTTAAAAAAAAATCTCACTACAGTGAGAATTTCATTTAGCCATCGTTGGCTTCAAATTAAAACCCATACTTTCTTGGGTTTATAACAAGTAGTTATTTCTGTCCTGCTGTCAAGTATGCTTTCACCATATCTGTTGCACATTTTGCATAACTCTAAACCCACTGCACGGATATCATATACCCCAAGAGTCAAAGTTAGGCAAATGACAATCGCAGGCAAGCTGTCACTCCAAAGGGCAGAAGGCATACCCTTTCCTCCCTTTGACTAATTTGTCTATTCTGTGACCCTCTAAATCAGAACCACAATGCTGACAGCATCCACTTGTTGGGTGCATTTGATTATAAATGTAGCACTGAATTTCCCTATCCACAGCGGGTGAGGAAGGTGGGAAATGGAAGGCATAGCTGACTCAAGATTCCCGTGCTTGCCCCAAGCACGGGAATCTTGAGCTTCCGGGCTCCCACCCACCCACAGCCTTCACATATGAGACGAGAGAATTAAAGGTGATCCTTGAGCATTGAAAATTCTCATTTTGATGACCCCCCCTCTTTTTAGTTCCAAACTCCATCGCCACGGCAATTAGGATTACACAAAAGCAATTGCTATAGAGAGAGAGCAACCTTAAGAGTCCACTATAGAAAACAGCCGCTGTCATAATGAAAAATAAGATGGCAAGTAGCAAAAATAACTATGGCCAACTGAGAATTCAGAATTAGAATACGTTATATCCGAGTGATTTACCCAGAACCAATGAACATATGTTTCAATCAGGGAGAATTTAGCCACTGAAATAATTAGTATTTTAGACGTCCAGTAGCAAAGAAAAATACATGAGAAACCTTAAAAAAAGTTTGAGGATGATGAGATGATGTCTGGCAGTCCGAAAACTGAGCCATCTGAAAATTCATTCGAGGATTACTAAGTAGCGCACAAGGACATTCTGGTTGAAGTATACAGGTTGTAAATGAACTAATAAAACAGCAGATGAATGAAGGCAATTAGGAAAACCTAGCAGTGGTTCACTCGCAGACATTGTGTTATAAACTCATTGCTAATGTTAAAAATGATCTTGTAAAAGATATAAAGAATTTCAACCTTATAAAATATTTGGTAACTAACAGACCACAAAAGATTCATTATGTGAGTGCTTTAGGGGCGCAAATGGATGATTGCCCACGCAGACGTATTTCTTTTCAAATTTCCCCCTTCACAGGCCTCACCCAATAGCCATTCAGCAAACAGAGGCGTAATTAAATTCTACTCCTCCCTGCGTGAAAATTACACCGCTCATTTTGTTGTAATATTTTCCCAATAAAAGACAACAGTTCTTCTCTATTGGAATTTCAAGTTTAAAAAAAAGAAAAGTACATACCTCATCTAGAAGAAAGTACTTGGCAAATACATCATCCCATACGATATTTTGTAATTTGTTTATTAAATACTCTCCTTTGGCATCGGTTTTTGAAAGGGAAATGTCCTTCATAACAGTGACATTTCCTTTCGGCACTCGTCCATCGCAGTAATCTAGAAATCGCAACCTTCATATAAAAGAGAACATTATTTTCACGGGAAAAACGGATATACGAACAATATCATCTTAAAAGAAATTATACAACCTGCATTCTTCAATGAGGTCATCATCTACTATACCCGGTATGACCAAGTACCCATTGTCTTCATAAAATTGTCTCTGACTTATAGTGAGTTTATTGTTGTCCAAGGTATAACGAAAT
This sequence comes from Calopteryx splendens, assembly GCA_002093875.1. NCBI lineage: Eukaryota > Metazoa > Arthropoda > Insecta > Odonata > Calopterygidae > Calopteryx > Calopteryx splendens. The sequence continues at coordinate 16,563 of LYUA01003637.1, forward strand.
TTGGGTGATGATGTGTATGTAGGATACGTAACAGCAGAAACCTGATTTGTGTACTAGAATAAGTCAAGGTCTTTACACAATGTCCACAATTGAAAAAGTACTTTTTCCTTCAACACGGATATTAAGGATACAGCATTTATGATGGGTTTTCTGCAGCTTAAATGACGATGCAAAGTTTTTAATCTCTCTGACGTCATGCCTGGTTATCTGCGAAGAGAAACATTTATGCATTATACCATTATTAGGTACTTTCGAATGTAACAGGGCTGTTGTAGAAAAGCCAATATACACGGGATGAGTAACGCGCTTGACTTTTAATTAAATTAACTCTGCTGGACCTACATTTTCCAATTCAATCAAAGTCAACCCGTTTCCTACTGGTCGAGTAACTGAGGTGGACTGATAAAATACTTCCTTGTTGATATACACAAGTGATTACAAACGCCACGGCTGCCTATGTTTTGTCACGTGATCACGTTGAGACGACAGTAGAGACCTCTGCGGCTTTTATTTCAACTGCTCAGATTGCATGAATTGACGCGTGAGTGCGTGAATCGGTGGCCCGAGGGCGTCATAAATCTTTTATACGGCTTAGTGGGCGTTATCAAGAACATTGTGTTATTGGTTGTTATCTAAATTTTTTGGTGTCATCGTTCTCGCAGTTTTTTTTGCCAATGCCCGCTCAAAATCTTTTATCAGACAGGCACACCTTTAAAATCCTCAATATGGAAACGGCGACCGTTGGAAACGTTGGTATTCATTCCAATGATTCCCATCATCAACTTATGAGAAATAGTGACTGTAACAGTGTAGAAGAGTCGATTGAGACTATTACAATGCGTGCCAGAAGTTCAGGGATCACCAAGCTGCATTGGATAACTGTTATTATTTTGTGCTACGTTAATTTAATCAACTATATGGACCGGTTTACAGTAGCAGGTAATTAAGCTTCCTTGCTCTAATGTATGACATAGTCATGTTACTTGTAGTATGTAGGTTACTAATGCCAAAGTTTTAGGAGTCTCTCTAAAGTATGTTTTTTACCGGGTACATAAACAATTATGCGTTATTACTCCTGGGAAAATTCATATTTTTTCTCAGGCGCGTTCGGATTTTTAGACTTGTGTATTTTATTTAATTAATGTATCTGTTACACCGTCAGGAGTGCTGTGGTAACATGCATAATTTAAGTATTTTAATTTTACAAATATGAGCTAAAAAATGCAACTCCCAACTCATACACCCGTGACGTCGACCTGCATTCGGACTACGGATCATGCGATTTTCCACAACCAATCAGCGTTGCTTGCCTGTACTCATCTATATTCAAATCGTGAGACCGCATGATATCTCGGAAAATATCTGATTTTATACGTATTTTATAACAATATTTTTTCATTCTCTGACATAGCTTTAAAATTTTAGCATCAATCACTGAAATTCGCTGATAGACTATACAAGTTAGGCCCTTGTATATTACTTATTTTCCTTTGCACGTTTTCCTTTGCTCTCATCCCTCAACCATTTTCGTTACGTGGCTAACGTAAGCATAATACCCCTGCTGGTTACCTTAATTTTCGTCTTAATGGTAGTAAGTACTGTCTTCATATGGTCAATATGAGAAATACCATTATGCATTACCGTGTCGGACATTTGACTCCCACCAGTGACACTCCTTTTTCTTGTACGAGTCTGCTATAGGCCTTTAGGACGACGTAGGGGTTGTTGATATCAATATCCGACGAAGGGTATAGGAGTAGAGGAATAGTTATTTGTTCAGAACTCATTTTACACTGGATTATTATTTCTTACACACTCCAATAATACTCTATTTTTATACTTACAATTAGTCTGTCTATGTTTCCTTTATAGGTTTATGAGCCAAAAGAATGGCGTTGTATGTTACTTTTCCTAGAAACAACCAAGTATTTAAAAAATGTTATGTATTCAATTGAAAAGGCCAAAGAAAACGCGGCTTTTCAAATGAACATGCTAATACATTAAAATTAAAATGTCAACTTTTTGGCGGGGGCGCAGAATTATGTGCTTTGACCTAGGGCGTAGAAATATTTCAATCCGGCCGTGTGCATTGCATTCCTTGTGAAAGTGCATACACATTTCACAGTAGTGGCAATAAAAGCCGTATGGTTTTCTACACTGTCCTGGGGGCCGTATAGACAAAACAGTGTTTCCACAATAAAACACTTCCTCTTGAGATGCGCGTAATTTCATGGAATACTGTCAGTATACTCATAGTTTATTTGTAAGTCCTGTACCGTTATTTTCTCAAATGTTTTCGTTTAGACTCTTCGCGGATAGGTCATTGTCAGTATTAGACGCTACAAAGCTCTCAGTAACCTGGACGTTCGTAGAATGGATTATTAAAATTCCTCGTGTCGGTATAATTCCTTCATGAGTAACATCTGGATAGCATCAGTTTCTCGCGAGATATGTATTTCGAGAGTAGGGGGGGTCTGACCTTCTGTCGTGGTGGTTTATTAGGGGAATTTGGGGGAGGTGAGGGGGGGAGAAGGCGTTAATCGCGCGATTTTGTAACATATTCCTGTAGGCCATATTATAATCAGCGCTGCACCAAAATTGTGCAATATCTGCGTCCTTGTAAATGAAATATTCTGGTCATTGCGCAAATTTTCCTCGTGCTATCATGAGGGCTCGTAATGACTTTTCACGCAGAAAAAAATCCTAGGTGACAGTTCGCCGAGGTTTTGCTCATTATATACCGAAAAAAACTACCAAGTGGTAAAGGTGGCGTGATACGTCGTCTTGAAGGGAGGGGTGACGATATAACTCAAAAACCCAGCATATGGGATCGAAATTGCTCCAATAAAAGCTTATTGGAGGGATTGATGGGCAGTTCCTCATATATGCCACCTCTGAAGTTGACCACCATGCACGGGATATAACGGGCATCGGGAAAAGTCTTTCGATTCCCTCTCTCCGCGTCTACAAGTACCAATTGGTGGCCTGTAAATGTTTTTTTTATTTATCTCAATTTTCATCCATAAGCGTAATCTTGGATTATAATACTTCAGTAACTTGGAAAGGCAAAACCTCCATGGTCTCAGCAGTAAATTCCCAGTAACGGCAAAGGTATTCCGGCCGCCTTATAAAAATTCTCAGTTGAAAAGTCCCCCTGTGGCCGGCTGCTGAATGATTATCTACTGATTAAGATTCTGGGCTTCGGATGAAAACACCCCTACAATAACCCTTTCTTCATTTCCACATACTTTCTGTCACCCTTTATTCCATGCAACATGCCTAATCTTAATTCCTCTTCCTATACCTTCTTACCCAACATTCTCCCATCCACTGTCTTCAGCAATCCATTGCCACTCTGTGTACGCCCTGTATTCACTCTTTCTTGCTTTTGATTTCTCCCAATAGCCTTATCTCCTCCCCTACCATTCCGAAAACCTTTTCCTATTTGTTCTTTTCCATCCTATTAAACACTTATTCTATCCTATTCATTTCATCATTCTTCTGTACCTCCACGTCTCCATCACTTCTGATCTTTTTTCAGTTACTAATATCGTCTAAACATAACTGAAGTTGAAAAGTCGATTGTATTTAAAGGTTTTTATGATTCTGAAGTTCAACTGACTTACTATTTGGAATTAAAAATTATTTTTCCTGACTGACTGCCTTTTTTTATGGACTATCTTTCTTACTATTTCCATGTTGTTTGTAACTACCTTCACTGGTCATTGTTCTGTCTAAAAAGCAAAACTTTGACACTTGCTCAGGAGTCCTTAAAAGTATTTATTTGTGCATTATCTTCCATGTATCTACTACACTGTGACCTTAGTTTTTCTCTTGTTTATATTGAGGTCTATCTTTTTCATTCCTGGCTATGTCCTCCGAAAATATACCATGCTTATCCTTTCTCCACATATCCACTTAAGAGTTCCTTGTTCTTGTTTGTTGCCTTCTTGAGGTATATATGTACAAGAAAGAAGGGTGATAATAAGCATATTTGCATTATTCCTTTCTTTATAGAATAAAGAATAAGTTCCTCATTCTTCATCAACATTTGATCAAAAAATGAATAGTGCATTCAACCTAAAAGTGCTAATTACTTGGCCTAAATGTTGGGATATTCTGTATTACTCTTCATGTCCAATCAAGTGGATGAAGTTAATAGTCATAGTTGGAACTCAGCAGATTTTCCTTGAGCATCTTTGCAAATAGGTGTCAATTATTGTCAGACCAGTCATTTCTTTATCATCCATTGGTGGCAGCATTTAAAGCAGACAGTGATGGGTATCTTTTCATTGTTTTTATTTTTTACTTTTTAAAAACTGGAGTTTCATAATGTATTAATAAGGTCTGTTGTTTTCTTCATAGTGGACAGGGTGGTAAAAATATAAAAAATCTGCCAACAATAACTTCATGTTCTTTTAAAGTAGGTACATATTGGGAAAACTCAATTTGCCCAGAAATTTCTGGGATGGCTCTTCTTGATATGGCTGTAATCTTTTACAATTAGTGGCCTGTGCATTGGGTTATAAGTGTAAATGGAATGAAAGGTGCTCTGGAAATTTACATGGGATTTCTTTTTAGTCCAAATATTGGTAAGGACTAAGCTGCGGACATGCATATTGAATTAAAATGACTTTCAAAGCACTAAATCAAAAAGCTATGATCACTAAGTTTAATCAAGTAGATTTTGTGACTGACCCAGGCATACACTGTTAGACTAATTGAAAGGTTACTTATAATTGTACTCACTGTGTAGTAGTAAATAATCAATTTGTTGTATTTGAAACTCTTTTTTGTTCCCCAATTTTGAAACTTTAAAATGTAGTATTGTGTTGTTTTCTATTTTTTGCTTTGTCTAATAATTTATCTAATTGTGACTTTAAATGCTAATTGGCTGGCTTTGTAGATGCCACTTTGTTTCAGTGGCTATTGCAGAAGGAAGAGGGAAATGATCCATTGAGTAGGGAAGAGGAGTTTGTGAACACTTGCCTCAATTCTTTGGCCTTCCATTTTGTTTCATACAATTCAAAGTGCTCTTCAAGTTCATTTTTGGCATGTAATATGATCTCTGTTTGCCATTCAGGTGCCTGAAATATCAAATTACTTCAGCATACTGAATGCGGATATTAACATTTTTTTCACTTGATCATGCAATAGAATAAAAACAGTTTACACGGAGAACCCTTGCCTTTACTGTGTCCAAAACTTCCTTGTTCGTTTCCCTTTCCCTCCATTTCACTCTTTCCATCCTCCACACCCACATCTCAAAAGCACCCAACCTATGCTTCTCATCTTGCCTCAATGATCAAGTTACCAAAACATTCAAAACCATGCCTTATATTAATGTCTTCTCTAGTATTTTCTTTACATCTTTGCCTAAGGTCCTTGTCATCAATTCTTTCCTCTTTGTAGACATTTCTTTACGTAATAGGATTATGTTTCTAATGCCCTTTCCACATTGGTCACCTTTGTCCAAAACACTTCCCAAATAGCTGAAATGTTCTACTTGCACAAGTGTATGCCCTCCCACTTTAATGTTTAACTTGGGCTTTCTATGTCTCGAGAACCTCATAACCTTCATTTTCTTCTCATTTATTTTCATTCCATACCTGTCACACTGACTCTTTGGTGAACTAAGCAGTGACTGCAACCCCTTGGCTGATTGGCTAACTAAAGCATGATCATCTGCAAATCTGACTGATTTGATCAGTTCCCCACCTACTTTTACTCCTACCTCTAGTCCTCCCCACACCTCTTGTACCATTTCCTCTAGTTTATGTTGAAAATCACCGGTGGTAACAGACAACCCTGTTTTAGGGGTTTGGAATAGCATTAAAGCCATGGAATCTCAAGAGAAAAATTGAAATTGGGGTGAAATAGGTGAAAATAACGAGTGGTTTTGAATGTAAGTGGTAAGAATAAAAAATGTCATAGGGCACAGAAGGCCTTTTATGGCATTTTACCTAATCCTCCTGGCTCCAAGCCATGACCTTTATTCTCCATTGCCTTACAAAGTCTGATTTAATTCCATTTTAGGTATTCTCTCTGACATACTCAATTACTATGAAGTGGACCATGCTCGGGGAGGTCTCCTACAGACTGCATTTGTATTGAGTTACATGGTGTTTGCTCCACTCTTTGGATACCTTGGTGACAGGTACAACCGGAAGTACATCATGGCCTCGGGAGTATTCCTTTGGAGCTTGACAACCCTGTTGGGATCTTTCATGAATGTGAGTGAGATGCTTTGTTCACACTTCGCGAGTCTGAAGTTGTAGTGCTGTTCATCCAGCCCTTTTTAAATTCCCAAACCCTTAACTGATAGATATCCCTCTTTTACTTTAGAAGTTAGCTAAATTTCAACATGTTTATCTGACAGTCGGTTTAATTTTGTCTGATATTACATATTTGCAGATTTGTAAAACTCATTTAATTTTTCTGGCATGCGAGGGAGTTGTTGGTTAGTATAAAAAAATTCATTTTGAGGTTGATCTTTCTCATGAAAGGAACGATTAAGGGAAACATATGTGCCTCACTTTCATCTCCCAAGAAAATTGTATCCCATATTTGGTTGCCTCTTTGAATATTCATCCTTGAGTTTGTTTCCAGTTAATGTCAGTATATAAACATGGAACAGAGTGTTTGAATTCTTATTTTACTAATATTTTGTATTGCGTACTGATAAATAAATCAAAGCACTTTTCCACAAAAAAAAGTGGAAAAGTGCTTAGATTTATTTATCAGTATGAATTCCTTCCACCATATCAGGCCTGAATTTGTGA